>SJYX01009231.1:384564-401734 GCA_006410675.1 Oreotragus oreotragus | reverse complement strand
TTTTGGATATCATCATGGCTCCTTGCTAAATTAATTTATGTCAATATTTACAAAAGTAGCCACTAAAATACGGATGTCCTAAGACTTTGGGGCAAAAGACACTGTACCCCAGGGAGAAAATAAATGCATAATTATATCATTGAATTTTAATTTAGTATTAATTAATAAGATTCCCTATCTTAATATCTCACAGAGTTCTACTCCTTAGTTGGTATCTGTGATAGATGCTGTTAGTGATCTAATCAAACCATTCTAACCTCTCCTCACACATATGTGCTTACCTTGCTCTTTTGTTCAAATATTGATCTGTCAGCATTGTGTTCTGACAAGGTAAGACCCTCTCCTTTTTCCAAGAGATTAAATCATGCAGGGTCTCAACCAGTCACGAAAAAATATATACATATCCATGGAGAAGGCAATGGAAACCCACTCCAGTACTCTTGCCTGGAAAATCCCATGGACGGAGGAGCCTGGTAGGCTGTAGTCCATGGGGTCATGAAGAGTCAGACACTTACTGAGTGACTTCACTTTCACTTTTCACTTTCATGCATTGGAGAAGGAAATGGCAACCCACTCCAGTGTTCTTGCCTGAAGAATCCCGGGGATGGTGGAGCCTGGTGGGCTGTCATCTGTGGGGTTGCACAGAGTCGAACATGACTGAAGCGACTTAGCAGCTTAGCAGCATCCATGGAGTGATCATATTCAATTCTGAAAATGAGATGTAAAATATTGTGCAAAGAGCTCTAGGAGTAACAGGGGAAACATGTATTTCCCTTCTATGTTAGAGAATATTTGGAAGTTGGCCCCTTTTCTGTTTTATTAATATTTGCTCCTCATTGTCGGAAACTATGATGCTTGAAACTGATGATTGTGACCCTGAATTGAAAATTTAGAGGAAGGATAAAAAGCCAAACTGCTGAGAAAAGTGAAAGGAGAAAATAGAAAAAGCACGAGTCTTATACTAACCTAGAACTGTAAGAATCCTTTTTTTATCTGCTCAGATATTCTATTACTTACAGTTAAACTTTGTTGTTGTTCAGTGGCTAAGTTGTGCCTGACTCTTTGTGACCACATGGACTGTAGCCTGCCAGGCTCCTCTATCCATGGGATTTCCCAAGCAAGAATACTGGAATAGATTGCCATTGCCTTCTCCAGGGATCGTTCTGACCCAGAGATTGAACCTGCATCTCCTGCACTGGCAGGTGCATTCTTTGCCACTAAATCATCAGGGAAGCCCAACAGTTGAACCTATCCTGATACAAAATTCATATTAAGTTTTAGAAAACAAAAAGTTGAGACAATAGGAAAATATATCAGTCATATTCTTTGGGTTGAAAATAAAGATTAATTGTCCTGTGATCTCATCGTGTAAAGTTAATTAATGCTTGAGTTGATGACAAGAACTATCAAGTTAATCCAATTATCATTTGTCCTCAAACTCAGCCAACACTGAAGCTGAGATACAACACCAGGGAAGTTCGTAGTTGAAAACCACATGCCCACTCTATGACCTTTTTATTCTCATGTCATCTTACCAGGTGAATGGATTCTAAACATTAGCAATATGTTCTCTCTCACTAATATAACACCACTTAATGAATATATCAGCAAGAAATTAAGATGGATTTTCTTTAGCATCACGATCTATCAAGTAACTCAAGAAATAGCTCCAAGAACTTCGCTGCAAAGTTAATGGTGATAAAACTTATGAAGGTAAATGTCTAGGGAAAGGGAAAATATTTCAGTTGTTTACTTTCTTCTCTGTAGTTCTTAGATTTTTAAAAAAATTGATCATGGAAGATATCCCAGTGTCCCACAGTTTTCGTCTTGGTAAAACGTACGGTCCAATAAGTACTGATATAAGGACAATCACAGTGTGATGAAAGGACAGAATTATTTGTTGTTTAAAGCTCTAGTCACGAATTTAATTTCTGCATGGTTGCCAAAACCATTTATAAATGACGGTCACTTATTTCATATAAAATACTTAAGCCCTAGTCTTCTTAAATTTGAAGTTAATTTACAAATGACCCAATTTTGTTCCTCTAGAAATTGGATGATTTTCAGTGATGTGGATGGACCTAGAGTCTGTCACAGAGTGAAGTAAGTCAGCAAGAGAAAAACAAATACCATATTTAAACACATATATACAGACTCTAGGAAAATGGTAGGGACGAACCTATTTGCTGGGCAGGAATAGAGACACAGATGTAGAAAACAGACGTGTGGACCCAGCGGGGCAAGGAGAGGGCTGGATGCAGTGGGAGAGCAGCACTGACAGGAACACACTGCCATGCATACAGTCGACAGCTAGTGGGAAGCTGCTCTACTGCACAGGGAGCTCAGCTTGGTGTTCTGTGATGACCCAGGGGGAGGGAGACTCAGGAAAGAGTGGATGTATGTATACACACAGCCGATTCACTTTGTTGTACAGCTGAAATTAACAAGACACTGTAAAGCAATTATACTCCAATAAAAAATAAAATGAAAATGAAGTTAATTTCCAGATTTTTCTCAAATGTTCATTTATTGAATTTGTTATTCAAATGTATAGAATATTAGGATTGTTACTAAATGATTTACTTTTGTAAATAGGTACATTCAAACAAGAGATTTTCCAGATGGCACCAGCCCTAAAGAATCTGCCTGCCAAGGCAGATAAACATAAGAGATGTGGGTTTGATCCCTGGGTCAGCAAGATCTCCAGGAGGAAGGCACGGCAACCCACTCCAGTATCTTACCTGGAGAATCCCATGGACAGAGGAGCCTGTTGGGCTACGGTCTATAAGGTCACAAAGAGTTGTACACGACTGAAAGGACTTAGCACACATATTCAAAAAAAGTATATAGATTTTTGGACATATATATGTGTGTGTGCATTTTTTGTTATTGCCTTCAATTGTTTGTTGGAGAAGAGTGCAAGAAAGAGGAAGATTGCAGTTGGAAGGAGTAGATTGAAATTAAATTCATGTGGTTAAGTTTGGTCTTTGGCTGAACTGATAGATCTGTATGTTTACTACATTTCTGGGAGGTAATAAGTTCTTACCAGAATAGACAATATTATTATACAAATGAAGTTGCAAAACAGAACGTGAAGATAAATGATAGTAAGTGAAAATGGGTGGTGGAGGCCTTCTTCCTGCCAACACTCATGTTCTTTAAAGCCCTCCTTAGAAATGTTTCTGAGTATTCAATTTGCCACCGTGGCATTCTTCAGAACTCACATTGCTGTCTAGGTTCTACTTTGATGACATGCTAATCCCCTCCTAAGTAGGAGCATTTAGAACCTTAACCAACATAGAAATAGCTCTCAAGTAGTTGTTGTCACGTAGGTAAATGACAGAATCAAGATAAATAGCCACAAATGTCAAACAAGGAGAAATGAATTAAGAGCAGAGAGATAAATTTACTTCTGACTTTGGAGTCCAATAAAGAACCTTCTTGTTTCTTATGTAACTCAACCTTCCATCCAAATTCAGTGCAGGGATACTTAATTGAAGCAGCGACGTGCCAATAAAATGCTGGTGTTAGAAATGAGATGCTAAATTGCCTTCTATTTTGTAACCTCAAACTATTAAAACATAGAACTGATGTCCAAGGCCCGCTGTTCCCAGCTGATGATGGTTTGTCCTTTTGTTGCACATTCATCTGTGGACATTATTTATGTATACATTTTCTCCTCTAGACTGTGACACCTAGAAGATAGGAGCCACATCTCTCCCTCAAATACTAACTTCCCAGAAAACCTGAGTTTTTTGTATACAGTAAATACAAGTACATTTTTTCCCATACCACAAAAGTACATTTAAGGGGTTTCTGCACCCAGCTATTATTCTTCTATTATTTGATCTAATCTATAATTATTACAGCATGTTTTACCACCAGGAGAACTTCCTAAGGTTCCTAAATTCTAACATTTCTAAACTTTGGTCCTGGAGATAATTTTAGAACTATTCAGTTTCTGGATTTCCCTTTTCCATAATGAATAGAAGGTTTTCCATTCTTTGAGAAAGCCTCAAGCTTGCAAGCTTAGCTGAAAAGGTCAAAGGTCTAGCTTTTCATATTATCTAATCATATACTACCTGGGCTTTGGTGAAGAAAAATCTTCACAAATCAAAATTTTACTTGCAACATCTGGGACCTGCAAATTTATTATGGATTATTTCTTCCTTACTCTGGATATTAAGATAGTCTCTCTCTCTCTTTTAAAACAAACCATACGTATTGCACCATTTCTACATTAAAGCAGCATTTTTGCAGGAAATAGGCGGATTGTTTAACCAATGATATACCTGACTTCGTTCCAAGCCAAACAGCACTGCCTTTTTATTTTTGCCCATGCCGCAGGCTATCTGAAAGTATTAGAGTTAATGTGCAATCAGGTAAGTAAACCCATATTACATATCTGTAATTTTCATCCAGTAGAAAGAAAATATTACATTACAAGCCTCCATAATTGCATTCAAATGTAATCAAATACAAAAGTTTAAGATCACAAATCCTTTGAGTTACAGGATCTCTTTTTCTATACATTTAACCAATCTTATAGCTGCAAAAAAGAAGTTGAAATAATTCTCAAGGCACTAAAAAAAAACCACCAAGATTGCCCTAAACTGTAATTGCCAGCCCCAGGCTCTAATTCTTTTATAGCACTGTCTGCGGCAATCATTTATGAGCTCAGGCAACAAGGCTGAACAGGGATGCATTTACAAAACATGTATTTGTAGCTAGGAAAGTAGCCATTTGGAACTAAATAAAGTCTCTTTGATTAGAGTGTTGGGTGAAAACTAATATGTAATAAACAGAAGTTATACATTTCTTTTTTGATTTACGAATCAAGAACACAAGACTAGAGGGTTCTTGCTTAGCATCAAAATTAAGGGAATCTGAATTAAAAGAAAAAGTCTTAGAAACTATGAACAGGATTAAAGCTTTGGAAATTTAAAGTGCATTACACTAAAAGTAACTTTATTTGTTTACTGTGGCTTGCTTCCTTTCTTCCTTTAAATTTTTTTCTTTTTTGTTATTATGGAGAAAATATAGAACCACTTGAAAGATAAGGATGCAGTAAGAGGGTAGGTGCTACTACACAATGTTGAGTGCATCTATTTCACTCTATTCTAGACTACCTGTGGGGAAACATTCTGAGTGTGTAAAGGGGATGGAGACTTGGAGTATAAGCAACCATTAGACAACCTCTTGGCCAAGAATGATTTTCCTCTGTATTCCCCAAATTCCATGAATTATGCATTCTTTTGATTTAAACATTTCCAACTTTAAAATATACATTTTATCTTCATACTATGATTTCTTTCTGTCATAAGTTGTTCTTAGATGATCCATTCTCCCAAAAATGATTATAAATACTGGTCAAAATCTTCATTAAACTCTGCGTCCCTACCCTTCAGCTATTTGAAGGCAGGCATTTGAGAAAATGTATGGCAGACATGGAGCAAGATTCTGGGGAGAAGGGAAGTGCACTGAGATAAATCCTATCAGGACGCCATTGATTTCTCTCTTGAGCACTTCGTGATTCAGATTGCAGGGCATAGCACTGCATGAGTCTACTTGGAGCTTAATGGTCTTTCTCTATCAGGAAAACAAAAACTGGAGTTTAGAGTTACCAGGTCGACCAGAAATGAAGGACCAAAATCTCAAAGAAAGGGAGCAACAGCAGTCTCTCCCTGAGGCAAAATGCAATAACTGAAATTAAAAATTAAATAATGTATTTAATAGCAATCTAGACAGTGAAAAAGAGGATGAATGAATTATAATGTAACTTACAAAAAATTGACAGTTAAAACAAAACAAAAAAAAGACTTAGAAAACAGATCACAAGAGACATGTGAGATATTGCAAAATTCTTTGCTGTAACTGGAATCACAGACTAGAAGCCAGACACCAATACAATTACTTCTTAAAATGCTGAAGTAAAGTGATTTCAATCCTAAAACTGAATATTCAGTTATATTATTCTTTTTAAAATGAAGGTGAAATAAAAGGATATCAGACAAAAACTGAGAGAACTTGTCACCAGCAGACACACACTAAGAGAAAGACTAAAGATGTCTTTCAGTCAGAAAAAACTAGATTGCAGATGAAAGCATCAGTTCAAAATAGTTTGATTACTCAGTCATGTCCGACTCTTTGTGACCCCATGGACTGCAGCACACCAGGCCTCCCAGTCCATCACCAACTCCTGGAGTTTACCCAAATTCATGTCCATTGAGTCGGTGATGCCATCCAACAATCTCATCCTCTGTCGTCCCCTTCTCCTCCCGCCTTCAATCTTTCCCAGCATCAGGGTCTTTTCAAATTTATTTATTTGACTGTGCTTGGTCTTAGTTGTGACATGCGGGATCGTCTATCTTTACTGCAACATGTGGAATNCATCCAACAATCTCATCCTCTGTCGTCCCCTTCTCCTCCCGCCTTCAATCTTTCCCAGCATCAGGGTCTTTTCAAATTTATTTATTTGACTGTGCTTGGTCTTAGTTGTGACATGCGGGATCGTCTATCTTTACTGCAACATGTGGAATCTAGTTCCCTGATCAGGAGTCAAACCCAGGCCCCCTGCATTGGGAGAGTGGAGTCTTAGCCACAGGATCACCAGAAAAGTCCCAATACCACATCATCTTTATCCATTCATCTGTTGATAAACACTTGGGTGCTTCCCTATCTTGGCAATGCTGCTATGAACATCGGTGTGCACGTATTTTTTATATACTCAAGAGTGGAATTGCTAGAAGCATTAAACTTTCTGATTTCAAACTATGCTACAAAGCTATGGCCATCAAAACAGTATGATATGAGCATAAAGATAAAACACATAGGTCAATGAAACAGAATAGAGAGCCCAGAAATGAACCCACACTGATATGGTCAATTAATCTATGACAGAGGAGACAAGAATATACAATGGGGAAAAACATCCTCTTAAATAAATGATGTTAGGAAAACTGGACAGCTACCTTCAAAAAAGTCAAATTGGACTTTTATATTCCATTTATAGTTATACTATAGTATAACTATAGTATCATCTATTCCATGCACATAAATCAACTCAAAATGGATTAAAGCCTTGAACATAAGACCTGAAACCATAAAACTCTCAGAAAAAAACAGGGGGTGAGGTTCATGATGTCAGTCTTGGCAAAGATTTTTTTTTTTTAATTTAACTCCCAAAGCAAAGGCAAGAAAAGCAAAAATAATAAATTGAGACTACATCAAACAAAAAGACTTTTGCATAGCAAAAGAAATTACCAACAAAATGAAAAGACAACCTGTGGGATAAAAAAATTGCAAATCACACATCTAATAAGGGGGTGGATATTCAAAATGTATAAAGAACTCATACAACTCATAGCAAAAGAAATCATTTTAAAAATGGGTGGAGGAATTTAATAGACATTTTTGTAAAGACATACAAGTGGCCAACAGGTACATGAAAATGTCCTCAACATCACTAATCATCAGAAAAATGCCAAGCAAAACTACAATGAGATACCACCACACACTTGTTAGAATGCTGCTAAGTCGCTTCAGTCATGTCCGACTCTGTGCGACCCCATAGACGGCAGCCCACCAGGCTCCGCCGTCCCTGGGATTCTCTGGGCAAGAACACTGGAGTGGGTTGCCATTTCCTTCTCCAATGCATGGAAGTGAAAAGTGTAAGTGAAGTCGCTCAGTCGTGTTCGACTCTAGCAATGTCATGGACTGCAGCCTACCAGGCTCCTCCATCCACAGGATTTTCCAGGCAAAAGTACTGGAGTGGGGTGCCATTGCCTTCTCTGCCTGTTAGAATAGCTATCATCAAAAGACAAGTGACATATGCTGACTAGGATAAATGTGTCATTTAAGTATTGTTTATGGCTGATTTTGCACTGAAAGGACAGAATTGAGTAGCTCTGACAGAGGCCAAATGGCCCTCAAACTCTGAGTTGTTTACTATATCCTCCTATCTCTCTCAGGAGAGAAAACTGGTCTAACTTAAATTATGAGCTAAGATTTACGGAGGGTATTGGAAAGGAGTTCTCTGATTGGCTGGTCTATCAGAAACATATAGCAAAGAGGAAAGTCCATTTCCCAGAGGAAGGGCATCACTATCACAAGAAGAGTGGGGATTGCCTGCGTGCGTGCTAAATTGCTTCAGTTGTGTCTGACTCTTTGTGACCCTATGGACCATAGCCCACCAGGCTTTTCTATCCATGGGATTCTCCAGGCAAGGCTATTGGAGTGGGTTGCCATGCCCTTCTCCAGGGAATCTTCCTGACCAAGGGGTCAAACCCAAGTCTCTCACTTCTAACTTGCATTGGCAGGTAGGTTCTTTACCACTAGTACTACCTGGGAAGCCTGGAAATGGGACATTATGCAAACACAAATAACACATGATCCTTACCCGATGCAATCCAGTCTGCAAGAATGCCATTAATACCAGGTTGATCCACACTTGGAGAGAGAAAGATAAGCAGAGTTTGAATCCTTAGACTCTACCACATAAGTGGAAAAAAAATGTTACTGTTACATATTACAGATTGTTTTACTATTTCAGCCCACAGATTAAGCTAATTATTCATTTAAATTTTATAATTATATGGCTGACATTTACCAGTTTGCAGAAAGCGTAGTGTATGTAAGAATGAGTTAATTATACTACAAGGACATATTTTGCTGTTCAGTCACTGAGTCATGTACTAGTCTTTGTGACCCCATAACTACAGTATACCAGGTTTCTCTGTCCTTCACTATCTCCCTGAGTTTGCTGAAACTCGGGTCTATTGAGTTGGTGATGTTATATAACCATCTAATCCACTGCTGCCCGCTTCTCCATTGCCTTCAATCTTCCCCAGCATCAGGGACTTTCTCAATGACTCTTCTCTGTGCATCATGTGGCCTAACTATTGGAGCGTCAGCTTCAGCATCAGTTCTTCCAGTGTTGATTTCTTTGGGACTGACTGCTTTGATCTCCTTGCTGTCTAAAGGACAAAGACATAGTTAGACCAATTCAGAAAGTATAGATGTTTTATAAGACAACTGACCTGGCCTCTGGGGACAGAAAAGTAGGAAAGATAACTGGATGTTAGAGACATAGTAATCAAAAGCAAAGTATGAATATTGACTGAAATGTCATTATTGTTCAGCCACCAAGTCATGCCTGACTCTTGCGACCCCATGGACTGTAGCCTGCCAAGCTTCTTTGTTCATGGGATTCCCTAGATGAGAATACTGGAATAGGATGTCATTTCCTTCTTCAACAGATCTTCTTGACCCAGGGGTTGAACCTGCATCTCCTGCATTGCAAGCAAATTCTTAACCACCACCAAGGAAGCCCAACTGGTTTTGAAAATAGCCAGAAGACATTTTGTGGGCAGCTGGAAAACTTTGAATATTGTTTGGTTGCAGATGATATTAGAAAATTAATGTTAACTTTTGTAGAAGTGATAGTAATGTGGTTATGTAAGAGAACATCCTTATTCTTAGGAAAGGATGCTGAAATATTTAGGGATGCTATCTCAATATCTACATCTTACTTTCAAATGGTTCATCAGTGAATCAACAGAAAAAGACAAGGAAAAGAGGAAAGAAAGAAAAGATAGGAAGGAAGAAAAGAAGGAGGAAGAGAGGGTAGAAGAAAAGAGTGAAATACAGAATATCATAGAATAAAAGGGAGGTTTTAGGAATATATTGCATATTATTTCATATTTTTTGAATGTTTGAAAATTTTCATAATGAAAATGTGAGAAAAAATTCTTTTAAATCTGGACCAGGAAAATACCTGTGGCCTTCAGAAAGAACTTATCCTTGTCTACAAAAGAGGGTCCAAATCAAAAATGAGTCAATAGCTCACAGTATCCTTTTCAGAATGTCCCTAAGTAAACAAAATGCTCTCCATGGAGACAGAGTGCTAGCTTTCCCTGATGTCAGAGCAGGAGAATGAGAATGGAGGTTATCTTATCCTTTATTCCTTTTATGAGCCAATTTTATAAAATTGACACCCCCAAATTATTTCTTTCTCAATAGCAAGCTCTTAGGAATTCAATAAACAGATACTGTTACATATAAAGATGTCCTCTGGAGTTCCCAGGTAGCACAAATGGTAAAGAATCTGCCTGTCAGTGCAGGAGATGCAAGAGACATGAGTTTGCTCCCTGGATCAGGAAGATCCCCTGGAAAAGGAAATGGTAACACAATCCAGGATTTCTTGCCTGGAAAACGGTCGCAAAAAGTTAGACATGACTGAGTATGCACACGCCACACTCAAAGATGTTTTCCAGAGCAGTGGTCCCCATCTTTTTTGGCACCAGGGTCTGGTTTCATGGAAGACAATTTTTCCATGGACCAGGGTATGGGGGGATGGTTCTGGATAACTCGAAGGCATTACATTTCCTGTGCACTTAATTTCTAATCTAATCCAGCCGCTGATCTGACAAGAATTATCAGTCCATGGCCTGGAGGTTGGGAACCCCCCCCACCTCCCACCCCACATCATCCCTCCGGATCATCCCCATGCACCAGCCCCAAGCATCCTGCATCCTGCATCGAACACAGACTGGCGATTCGTTTCTTACATGATAGTATACACTTCAATGCTATTCTCCCAAATCATCCCACCCTCTCCCTCTCCCTCTCCCTCAGAGTCCAAAAATCCACTCTACNTTTCTTACATGATAGTATACATATTTCAATGCTATTCTCCAAAATCATCCCACCCTCTCCCTCTCCCTCTCCCTCAGAGTCCAAAAATCCACTCTACACATCTGTATCCCTTTTACTGTCTTGCATACAGGGTCCTCATTACCATCTTTCTAAATTCCATATATATGTGTCAGTATACTGTATTGGTGTTTTTCTTTCTGGCTTACTTCACTCTGTATAATCGGTTCGAGTTTCATCCACCTCATTAGAACTGATTCAAATGTATTCTTTTTAATGGCTGAGTAATACTCCATTGTGTATATGTACCACAGCTTTCTTATCCATTCATCTGCTGATGGACATCTAGGTTGTTTCCATGTCCTGGCTATTATAAACAGTGCTACAATGAACATTGGGGTACATGTGTTTCTTTCTATTCTGGTTTTCTCGGTGTGTATACCCAACAGTGGGATTCCTGGGTCATAAGGCAGTTCTATTTGCAATTTTTTAAGGAATCTCCACACTGTTCTCCATAGTGGCTGCACTAGTTTGCATTCCCACCAACAGTGGAATCTAGAGTTTTTTAAAAGTAGTATTTCCCTTTACAACAGTTAACATACTTTCTATAAAATCTCCTGTCTCCTTATTTTCTTATTTCAATTGCTATTATATGAACAAAGGATTATACAACAAATATATCACAATCTTACTCTGCATCACTAGAGTACTTTAGTAGATACATACCATAAACTTTCAACTGGTTAATAAAACAACTCAATCCCAGGAATTACGATTTATTATAAATCTCAGCTTTTGATTTTTTTTTTTCCCAAAGAAAATGCTCAGATGATTTTCAATTCCTAAGGGTCAGATTTAGCTGTCAGTTATCCAAGCATGGCTCCCATCAACTTCAATGACTCTCATTGACTACAATGGAAGAAAGCCAAATTCCACTTCAGGATATGTGCGTGTAACTCTATTTGAAGTTAGTGGGGGTCACATACATATCCTAGGGCAGGACTTGGCTCAAGGCTTCTATACTAATCAATTGCTGTCTTAGCATGCAAAACAATGGAAAAAATATTGCCACTGCAAAAGTAAACCAAATGTTAAAGACAGCTCTCCAAGAGAAATCTAGATGACTTCTTGAAGTATAAAAATACTGTCATGCCATTACTGCTCTGCTGGAGACTGAAAACAATTAGGATTATAATAAGATATACATTGCAGTGAAAAATTTTCTTGGATGATACAGTATTCTCACACAAATCTGGCCCACTCAAAGACCTGGCCCATTTCAAGTTTTAGTTTTCCCTTCTGCATGTGTGTTAATCTTCTGATCTTTTTCTACTCTTGTTTCCACAACTATTTTAAATGACATTCATGTCTTTTATACAAATGCAATACTAAAAATGTAGAGTCAGTTTGGTGTCCCCTTCTATTTTTTTTTTTTTAGGTTAGTTCAGCAATAATGAGTACTCTCTAGATGAATGCATCAAATAAATAAAGTAAATGCTATAATAAGGAGAAATATAATAATAATAGTTTTACTTAAATTTGCATCTTTTTCACCCTCTTTTCCCTGTGTAGATGACATAAAACCAAATATACTTCATGTATTTGTATAAACAAAGGATATGGTGAAATGTCCCTCTTTGTTACTACCTTAGCAATACTTTATTGTTTTTAAAACAAAAGATGCTGATTTTTTTCAAAAGTTAACATACACACAGAAGAGGATGCATATCACAGTGTATCCATGAATTTTTAAAAAATGAACAAAATGGTGATGTTCTTGGCTCCTTTGCCAGTCATTACTTTTTCAGATAATTACTTTTCCGTCAAATTAGTGAAAACCTGGAATGCTTACCACTGTCTCTCCTCTTTGTGTCACCTATCAGTTAAGACTGAAAATTTTTAGGGTTGACTTTTAGTCTTTTACTTATCCTTTTCAATGTAACCATCTTGGCCTTTGAAATAAGCAAGTTCGTCAAAATAAGAGGCGTGCACAATGTCAGACTCACTTACCTATGTTCCCTTATTGCTGGAATTTTGGTCTCTCAAGTACTGGCTGTCTTGATAGCCCTGAACTCCAACTGTGCGTTCTTGACCCTATGAGAAAACTGTAAGGACTGAACTACCACTTTGGGCCTGGGCTCTTGGCTCACTGCTTGCCGCCTGCCTGCTAAGTTGCTTCAGTCACGTCCAGCTCTTTGTAATCCTGTGGACTGTAGCCCACCAGGCTCCTCTGTCCAAGGGATTTTCCAGGCAAGAATACTGGATTGGGTTGCCATGCCCTTCTCCGTGGATCACTGCTCATGAACCATAAACACCTGAGGGGGAAAAGTGATGGTGAATGCTGAACTCACCTCACTGTGTTTGCTGTCTCTCCACAATCTCTGCCCCTCAAAAGTAGGTTGTCTTGCTCTCTCTCCTCCACTTTAAAGAGGCTTCAAAAGGATTATTTATTTATCTTTGTAGGTATTTTCAGGAGGAAGGTTGATTCGATACAAACTACTCTTATCATATCCAAAACTGCAAGTGTCTTCTTTAACTCTTTTCTTCTCTTTCTTTACTAGCTTCTTCAACTCTTTGTTTCTTTGGATTAAGAAAAAAGGTACAGAGTACCTTGTCTGTGTACTTCTATTATTTGACCTGCTTTACTTCTTTCTATATTAGTTTTTACATTTATGTCTCATCTACTAGCACTACCGGCATTAAATTTGTTATCATCTAGAAGTACAGTTGAAATATAAACCAGGTATAGACATACATACCTATATAGAACTAAGAATTTTACTATATGCAGTTTACCTTGCTGCATCCTCATCAATTCTATTCTATCATAATCTATTTTATTGTGTGAAAACTGTTTGCTATCAACGAAATTGATTTTAATAGCGATCAGTTTGCTATTATCTAAAATCTATGAGCACCCTGAGGCTAAGCTACTACTTGTTTTAATCATAGCCATGTGTCACCTGGGTTTCACTGGTGGCTCAGTGATAAAGAATCCACCTGCCAAGGCAGGAAACACAGAAGATGTGGGTTCGATCCTTTGGTCAGGAAGATCCCCTGGAGGAGGAGCTGGTAATCCACTCCAGTATTCTTGCCTGGGAGATGCAATAGACAGAGGAACATGGCAGGGGTCCACAGAGTTGGACATAACTTAGCAACTAAACAACAACAACAAATATGTAACTTGGGCTCCAAAGTATGCTAAGCATATTGTAGGTGATTAATAAATATCTCAGGCCTCAACAAACCTTAGAGGTATACCTCACGAGTTCCTGGTGGTCTAGTGAAGGCATTGCTAGAAATAAGTTGCTAATGGAAGCAGAGCTTCTTAGGGTCATTGTGACATAATTTCCATTGAAATGTCTTCCTGAAATATTATAATAATAATTTTTTGTCATTATTGCACAAAAACTCTGGGCGTATCTCTGCAGTTTCAATCTTATATTATTGAGTTACAAATGGCAGGCAGTGAAATGCAAGCATTCAGTGAGTTTTGACACATGCAAGGGCTTCCCCGGTGGCTCAGACAGTAAAGAATCTGCCTGCAATGCAGGAGACTGCCTGCCATGGAGGAGGTGCAGGTTCGATCCCTGTGTTGGGCAGATCCCCAGGAATGGGAAATGGCAACCCCCTCCAATGTTCTAGCCTGGAAAATCCATAGACAGAAGAGCCTGTTGGGCTACAGTCCATGGGGTTGAAAGAGTCGTACACAACTAAGAGCACACACACACACACACACACACACACACATACACACACACACACACACACACACAATATCCAAATTCTAGAGATGCTAAAACCTTAAAAACATTTTATGCCGTCATTCCTCTCTGCTTTTCTCTTTTCTTTCTTGCATTTACATATATTTCTCCAAAGTCACNACACACACACACACACACACACACACATACACACACACACACACACACACACAATATCCAAATTCTAGAGATGCTAAAACCTTAAAAACATTTTATGCCGTCATTCCTCTCTGCTTTTCTCTTTTCTTTCTTGCATTTACATATATTTCTCCAAAGTCACAACAGAAGTATAAAAAAATATTTTGCTTTCACTCCCTACTAAACAAAAACTAATTAGTTATACATACTGTTCAGATTAGCAGTAACCATACTTGACTTAAACCACATTTTAAAAAATACAGTCTGAATGACATCAAATAAAATAAATTCTTATTTTCTCTTTCCCTCTTATCAGTTCTTTCTTTTTACTTCTCTCAAAACTCAGTGATTTATTTTTAAGAATTTCTGGTCATGCACTGATTAAAACTTGAGTTCTTATGTATCAGAAATATTTGGCATGCCATGTTTTCTTCTTTCTGAATAATGCCTTCCTGGAAATATCTACAACAATAGTAATTTATTTCAGATTAAAAATAAAAATTGTATACTGTGTGTTTCAAAGGAGTATTAAAGATATAAAAGCATTAAAATGGAAAAATTATGAGTAAAGCAATATTTACAAAACTGAGAACGTATTTTATTAATTAGCATTTCTTCTTTTACTGAAATTAATTATTTTGCTATGTTTAGAGTTTAATGAATTATTATAAACAACATGAGATGGAAGTGAATGGCAAGAGAAGGTATAGCCTTTACATTACAATTTTGAACAATTCTAAAAGAACAAACAACCTAGAATTCACTGCTTACTGTTCTAGGAACACAAGCAATTCTAACAATTTATAAATTAATTGTATTTTTATAAATAACAGGAATAATGAAACAAAGATGCTTAATTATTATTGATCGACTGTCATTATCTTTTTTCAAAAACACCAAAATTTCAAATTGAGGGTACTATTTCAGTAACTTTTTTTTCTTCTGTCACTTTCATTACACATATATATATATATATTTTTTATTGATGTGATTATGCTCACAGCAATGCACTCTGCCAGGCAGATTTAACAATAATAATAATACCAAGTGCAAAATTAAATACTGTATAGCCCTTTGCCAAGCAGCATTGCAGGATTTTGCACTTCAGTTGGGGAGGAATGGGCTAACATAGATAAAGAAGTTAAATAATAAGGCTTCCTTTGCTTCTACTGGAAAGTTCTAGTTTGATTTTAAGAAAAAGATAGCCTGTTCTACCCTGCCCCCCAACAAAAGGTNAGCCCTTTGCCAAGCAGCATTGCAGGATTTTGCACTTCAGTTGGGGAGGAATGGGCTAACATAGATAAAGAAGTTAAATAATAAGGCTTCCTTTGCTTCTACTGGAAAGTTCTAGTTTGATTTTAAGAAAAAGATAGCCTGTTCTACCCTGCCCCCCAACAAAAGGTGCTTTGAATATTGAATCTCTGATGATATTTAACACAGGATAGACAAGATTCTGCCTTACTTAAGTCATAGAATATGCATTACACATATTTTTTAAATTCCTCATTTACCTTCAACATGAACAGTGTTATATAATAATTTGTTCCTAATAACAGAACATCCAGTGAATGTCTATGGGAAGAGCTTTCACTGTCAGAGTCTGTTTTTCCTACATTTTTGCCTCCACCTCCAAAAATACAAGGTATAGTTTATAATGCAAGGCCAGCAAGCAAAGAAAGGATTTTCAAACTGATACTACATTATTTTATGTTTCTAATCAGCTTTCACTTGACCCTCTTGATTGAGATTAATTCGCACTCACCTGCGAGTGTTTATTTGTGACTAGCACTTGAGCTTTGGAGTGATGCAAAAGAAGTACCATATTTCCTCAAATTGAAGATGTTATTTATCATAAGTTATGTACAACTAATTTTTTTGCATTGCCTTTCTTTGGAATTGGAATGAAAACTGATCTTTTCCAGTTCTGTGGCCACTGCTGAGTTTTCCAAATTTGCTGGCATATTGAGTGCAGCACTTTCACAGCATCATCTTTCAAAACTTGAAACAGCTCAGCTGGAATTCCATCACCTCCACTAGCTTTGTTCGTAGTGATGCTTTCTAAGGCCCACTTGACTTCACATTCCAAGATGTCTGGCTCTAGATTAGTGATCACATCATCACGATTATCTGGGTCGTGAAGATCTTTTTTGTACAGTTCTTCTGTGTATTCTTGCCACCTCTTCTTAATATCTTCTGCTTCAGTTAAGTCCATACCATTTCTGTCCTTTATTGAGCCCATCTTTGCATGAAATATTCCCTTGGTATCTCTAATTTTCTTGAAGAGATCTCTAGTCTTTCCCATTCTGTTGTTTTCCTCTATTTCTTTGCATTGATCGCTGAAGAAGGCTTTCTTATCTCTTCTTGCTATTCTTTGGAACTCTGCACTCAGATGCTTATATCTTTCCTTTTCTCTTTTGCTTTTCACCTCTCTTCTTTTCACAGCTATTTGTAAGGCCTCCCCAGACAGCCATTTTGCTTTTTTGTATTTCTTTTCCATGGGGGTGGTCTTGATCCCTGTCTCCTGTACAATATCACGAACCTCATTCCATAGTTCATCAGGCACTCTATCTATCAGATCTAGGCCCTTAAATCTATTTCTCACTTCCACTGTATAA
>SJYX01009231.1:348096-373230 GCA_006410675.1 Oreotragus oreotragus | reverse complement strand
AGAGGCTTTTTAGCTCCTCCTCACTTTCTGCCATAAGGGTGGTGTCATCAGCGTATCTGAGGTTATTGATATTTCTCCCGGCAATCTTGATTCCAGCTTGTGTTTCTTCCATTCCAGCATTTCTCATGATGTACTCTGCATATAAGTTAAATAAGCAGGGAGACAATATACAGCCTTGATGTGCTCCTTTTCCTATTTGGAGCCAGTCTGTTGTTCCATGTCCAGTTCTAACTGTTGCTTCCTGGCCTGCATACAGATTTCTCAAGAGGCAGGGCAGGGGGTCTGGTGCTCCCCTCTCTT
This sequence comes from Oreotragus oreotragus, assembly GCA_006410675.1. Classification (NCBI taxonomy): domain Eukaryota; kingdom Metazoa; phylum Chordata; class Mammalia; order Artiodactyla; family Bovidae; genus Oreotragus; species Oreotragus oreotragus. The sequence goes on along the minus strand of SJYX01009231.1, from coordinate 372,930 downwards.
TATGTGTATAACAATTTTTCGGGCTCTACGTCTCCACATCTTATGTCTTGGTAAGATGAACACAGGTGAGAAGATGTGGACAGAGTTTCGTAGGTATTCCAAGAGCTTTCTGAGAGAAAATAGGTTCAGTCATTGAAAAACCTCATTTTCTTTAACACTGGACATCGTTGAAACATCTTTAACTGGTTGAGATCATCTTTAATGAGATTAAGTGGCAAGAATATATACCAACCTGTTCCTCTTTTCCCTCTTCCTATACCTACAGAAATGTAAAAATAGGATAGGGTGAATTTGGTTTAAGATCAGTTACCAGAAAAGTTGCATTTACCCTCTTGCTCAAAGGAATAACAAGGAATTAAAAATAAGTTTCTACTGTTAACTTTTTAAGTAAAACTTGCCTTCATGATAGGCTACCTGGGCTCTCCATAGAGCACCATTTGGGGAAAACACTGAGGCCTCTGATAGACTGAACATGATCTAGCTTTAAGAAGTTGAGTTGACGTGCTCCAACTTAGACTCCTGTCATTAACTTTGAATAGGTGCACTGCTTCTATTATTTGCCTAGATAATGCCTACTAAGCTTTAAAGGGCTTCCCTGGTGGCTCAGAGATTAAAGCGTCTGCCTGCAATGCGGGAGACCCGGGTTCGATCCCTGGGTTGGGAAGATCCCCTGGAGAAGGAAATGTCAACCCACTCCAGTACTCTTGCCTGGAGAATCTCATGAAGGGAGGAGCCTGGTGGGCTACAGTCCATGGGGTCGCAAAGAGCCGGACACAACTGAGCAACTTCACTCACTCAAGCTTAAGACTCAGTCAGATTTNATCCCTGGGTTGGGAAGATCCCCTGGAGAAGGAAATGTCAACCCACTCCAGTACTCTTGCCTGGAGAATCTCATGAAGGGAGGAGCCTGGTGGGCTACAGTCCATGGGGTCGCAAAGAGCCGGACACAACTGAGCAACTTCACTCACTCAAGCTTAAGACTCAGTCAGATTTTACCAGCTTGAGGAAACCTTCTGTATCAGTTAGGAGTCAAAGAGGAAAACAGATACAAATTCCCCTAAGCATTTAAAACAGGAAATTTGCACAAGAGTTTATGTCTGAAGGGAGAGTTTAAGAAACCAGCAGGGCAGAGTGGACCAACTCTGAGAGCAGGGGAAGCATGAAACTACCGCTACGTTTGAGAGACAAAGGGAGAAGATAGGATTACTGTAATTAGCTGGAGGAAGCTGGAATCCTGGCAGAGCTGGCCTGGTAGGAACAGGAGTCGCAAAAATAACCCTGCTCCTTGTTTTCCTGACTTTCCTGCCAACTGCTATCCACAGCCTCTGGGAGATCAGGAGGGTCCTGACTCAGGAGGCTATGAACCAGCCCTTCAGAGATATAGAGCAGAGCAGGATAAGGATGAGACAGTGAAGGAGGAACCCCAAATCCCGGGTTGGCATTTCTCTTCCCTTAAACACTAGTCTCAATTTCTTTCTTCCCATTCATGTCAGAGGTTGTACTTAGGTGCCCGTGAACTATGACTGTGTCACTTTGCATTGTGGTCATCTACCTTTTTAATGCTTATGCAGGAGATGAGATGAATGAGATCAGGGACTGTGAATATTTAATTACTGAATAAATAAACAAAGCAATTCCCCACAGTTCTTTCCTCTTCTGCTGACACATACTACCACTTTATTTTCAGTGTCATAGAACTATCTGTTTCTTAAAAAAAAAACTCAGGGCTATACCCCTTAAAGGTTAGGGCTTGCCCCATGTAACTGAACCCAGATGGATAGTCAACTGGACCTAACCCTTGGAGATTATAGCCAAAAGTAATATGAGATTTTAGCCTTCCTTTCCATCCTGTCAGTCTATAAATATACTGTCATGCCTCAAGCTATTTCATAACAGGCAGTGCAAATTTTATGCCCGAGAATGATTAAAATACTTCCTTAGTGTGAGGGAAATGATAACCATAGGTTTTTATGCTAATCTTTCATGTTATCTTACTGAAAAATCATGGGACCTCATCATTAAATACTTTCCTTCTTTGAAATATCAAAAAAGAAAATAGGATATTCCATCAAGAGAACAAAGTTGTACTAATTATAGATAGCACTGATTACTTTCTTATTATGAAATAATATTCTTTAAGGTCTTTTGGTGCCAAATATTCCTGCAGTTCAGATGTGTCTCAGCTGACCTGAAGCATGACTCTTTTACAGAAGGGCTTGGGAATTGAACAGTATTTCTCAAATTATGTTCCATGGAACACTAGCAATGCAAGAGCTTAACAAGCTGCTACATGAAAAGATAATTCTGTGGTCAAATAAATGTAGGAAATGATGGATTAAATAGGAATAAACAAAGGTTTTTACTGGGAAAATTTCTATAGTCTTTAATATGTTAGTATACTTCGAATCTCCAAGAAAGGAAAAGGGGATCATTTTTAGTAGAACTCTGTACAATGCGAGCCCATATTCTGGATATCTCGTGAATGAACATGTTATTACCTCATAGGATTCTCCCAAACAATATTGAGCAAAAAGTTTTTAAAACTTGTTTCAGCTGGGCACTCAAAGCCAGTGTACTGGGACAACCCTGAGGGATGGGATGGGAAGGGAGGTGGGAGGTAGGTTAAGATGGGGGACACATGTACATCCATATGATTCATGTCGGTATATGGCAAAAATCACTGCAGTGTTGTAAAGTAATTAGCCTCCAATTAAAATAAATAAATCTGTTAAAAAATTGTTTTAAGATTAAAAAAACAAGTAGGTTTCAGGAGAATGTTAAAGAATAATAACTTTATGTATAGTTCAAAATGTGCAATGACTATTATATGTTAAGGATAGGCCCTTAAGAATTATTTAAGAAGATGTATACACAGTATGTGTCTTCTTAAATAACGTATATATGTCTTCTTAAATATATGTGTATATATAATACATGATATATATTTTATGTACATGAAAATCATAAAAACAATCACCAAGTTTAGGATACTGGTTTCTCTGGGAACTTGGAAGAGAATGCTGTTGGAAGGCTTCCACATCATTTTTAAGGGCATTAGTAACATCTTCATTCTGAAACAGGTAGTGGCTCCATGAGTCATTATTGTACTGTTCTTTACACTTTTTAGTGCCTTAAACAGTTTATAATAAATTCAAAAAGTTAAGCTAAACTACCTTCCTGCCTGACTCTATACAATAGAGTTCTCCAGTTACACCTGTGACCTAGAGCAAATCTCTGTGTAGTTTCTTTTGGTATCCAGCTCCAGTGTGTTTACTTCTCTGTGCCACACACGTACAGATACCTACCCTTTCCCCATTCTCATCGGGGGAAGTTCATCATTAGTATTTAATAACATTGGCCAAGTAGGTATAAATAATATGCTACTCAGAGCCATCACAGGACATGGTCCTTTTCAAGAAGCCTCATTTTTGTCCTGAAGAGAAGCCTGGCAACCAGCCATCAAAGATCTCCAAAATATCAGCACTTCACCTGGAGATTTGCACTTGGCCCTTCTTTCAATTTTAAAATAAAATGACCACAATATACAAAATTTTCTAATGTGCTTGTTTCATACTCTTCTTAGAGTTGTGGCTATCATCAAATTCTCCAAAACACTGTCTCTGATTTCATACATAAAACTTACCATTTCTGCCTTAGTGGAATAAAAAAAACTGTTTCATATAGCATGACCCCGACCTATCTTGGTTATTTCCAGTATAACCAGACTTTTTCATTCCGACATGTTTGCAATTCTGGGAGACAGTGTATACTGACATGGAGATTTATCACCAGAAGCTTCCCAGTGGAGTCAGTGGCAAGAGATAAAATTTGGTCACAATTCACATGTGTTTGAAATGAGCATTCCAAAAGAAAATGATTAATTTCTACTTAAAACCCGAAGGATAAAATACCATACTCACAAGCATGACTACTTCTGGGTTTGCTCAGTCTCTCCTTTGCTCAGTTGCTTTTGTGTACATTTTCTTTACTTTTGTTGTTTTTTTCCCCAAGCAGTGAACTATCAAGGTTTTGTTATTCTCAAGAAGAAACTTACAAATGTGTAAAAGTATTTTAATCTGTTATTGATGCCTTCAGAAAATACTGGCAAATATGTAGAGATGCTCTTCTGCACAACAGTCTGTGTTCTTCAACTTTCCTATCTTTCTCTCCACTCTGTCTCTCCTGTATCTAGACATTGACTCTTCATGGGCTCCAGAGTGCATGCTATTCTGGCCCTTCTAATCTTGGAAATATTTAAAGTAGGTATATTTACACAAAGCTTGTGATTTATTGAAGCTTAATGTATCGAGTCATCAGGAGACTTTACTTGTAAAACAATCTTGATAACTAGAGAAGAAAATGCTAAAATCCAGAACTGATCTCCAACAATGGACTTTGAGTAGTCTAAAAGCCTAGATAGAGCTATAATAGTTTCAGGATAAGATAGCTTCTTGAATTCCAAAAGAATATTAATAACTGCAATGAATTACCATGTGTCTGGAAATTCCGTTACCTTATTTAAAATTTATAACACCTTCAGATTTAAGTATTATTATCCTCATTTGGTGGAGAACGAAATGGCAACCCACTCCAGAATTCTTGCCTGGAGAATTCCATCGATAGAGGAGCCTGGTGGGCTACGGTTCACGGGGTTGCAGAGAGTCAGACATGACTAAGCGACTAACACATCCTTATTTGCAGAAGAAAAAAACGTTCACAATTTGCACAGCTAATAAGGATAATTGAATTGAACCCTGACCATTTGTCATTGGTTCATTGCTTAGTTGAGCTCTTGTAAATTCAGTCTTGTGGTAAATTCCCAGGGAAATACCTAGTTAACCTGGAAAACTATTTAGAGTTAAGATGAAAATAATTTAAGGACACCTAGCATATTTCCACTTTATGATAGTCCTTAAGGCGTTAAGCCCAGATGGGTGATTCAATGGCCCCAGGGAGGAAGGGCTTATGGTGGACGTGTTTAAGGATGAGTGGAACTTCCTCTCAAAGCATGCTGTATGAGAAAAGAGCTCTTCAACAATGAATGAACAGCTCTGCTCTGCAAATCTGCCAGAAAAGATGATCTCCATGATTGCGAAAATGGACAGAAGAAACTTGGCTACAACAAAATCTCCTTCTGTCGCTAGTGTGTTGTTTGTCTGTCTTCCCACTTCCTCATCTGTTAACTGAAGATGTCTAACTGGATCAGAGGACCTCAAACCTGCAAGTTCGCTAAAGCTGAGAAGTGGTTTCAAAATATCCATACCTGTTTCCAGTTACCCTCTTCTAGAAATCATACTGAAATACTCTATGCATTCATATTTATAGGTCTTACATAACTTTTGACTTTACTATGTTATGCTTAAGCTTTTGGAAGGTATTGTTATCCTGGACATAATAAGGAAAATAAAATAAACCAAAGCGTGTCAAAATAAATTTGAATTATTATAACTTTTGAGAACTATAATTATCTTAACATTGTGACCTTTGAGGAATATAACTATTTTACCTAGAGATTGGAAAAGTCAGATAAAAGGTTAACAAAAATGCAAATGATATCAGACAGTTAACTAGTTTTATTTCATTTTATAAGACATCTGAGTTAATAGACCACTGAGGCTTAAATCATTTCAAGTTAATTTTGTCCTCTCTTGTTTTCTTATAAAATGTTGTGGTCATGAATAGTCTTGTGGTGAGCATGAAGTGAAGTGAAGTGAAGTCGCTCAGTCGTGTCCGACTCTTTGTGACCCCATGGACTGTAGCCTACTAGGCTCTTCTGTCCATGGGATAAGCCCTCATTTTCAATAGAAAATCTCAAATGCATATCAATGGTAGAATAGATAAATAAATTATGGGTATAATTACAGATATTNTCGCTCAGTCGTGTCCGACTCTTTGTGACCCCATGGACTGTAGCCTACTAGGCTCTTCTGTCCATGGGATAAGCACTCATTTTCAATAGAAAATCTCAAATGCATATCAATGGTAGAATAGATAAATAAATTATGGGTATAATTACAGATATTAAAAAAGTTGTGGTCATATAGCTGAATTAAAAAAAATTGAATTCAATAGGAATATTTAAAAATTCAGATCATTTCTATATTGTGCATATAATGTCAAACAGGTTTGGTTGAATTTTAACTGGTTGTTTCATCAGTTTTCCTTTATTTTTATTCTGTTTTGTCAATATTTTAAATCTCTTAAATTACTGATACCATAAGATTCACTGAGTATGTGAGAGGGAAAAATCTTCACTATGATCTCACCTCTCACCAGTGTTATGCATCTGAAGAAAAATCCTTCTAAAATATCAAAATGAGTAGCAACCAAGACAAACTTTGAAATGGTATTGTTGATTGAGAGCACAATAGATAGTACCAAACAGTTTACAGATGTTAGACTTGGTTTCTTTCCCAGTGCCAAATATTTGCATGAGAGATAAATAGCATAATCTATTCACATATAATGACTTTCCTTTCTAAAATCTTTTGAGGTTGGTTACACTTTAATAACCATTTGCACTTGAAAATTGATTTCTTTCTTGAAAACCATCTGCAGTTATGTAGCTAGGCATTCATTCCTTCCTTTTCTTCAGTACTGAATATTGGCATCTTTCCGTCAAGTACGCTCTTGCCACACGGCCAGAGGCCCAGTAGGCTGTATCCTTGCAACAGTGAAAGAAAAGGAAACTCTGAGAAATGTAGACTGGTATTCAGTTTTTTATTCAGAGTATTATATAACCATGAAGTGCAGTGCATAAGAGGAGAGATTGGGAAGTCTATTATTTTAGCTTCACCAGCTGTGTGATCTTGACTACAGTACTAAGCCTTTTTAGACTCCTCTTACCTACACATTTCCTTTGAGTTGATAGGGTGATTGAATGAGAGACTGTATATAAAGATGAAATGCTCAATGAAAGGCAGCTATTGTATTTCTACAGCGTCTCAGGGGCACTAAACGTGCTGATGTGAAAGGAGAAGTGGCTGTCAGATCTAGTGAGAGGGAGCAGCTAGTTATTTTCTGGGAATCAAAGAAGCTATGTCATTAGTTGCAAAGAGAGTGACGGGTGAGCCAAAGTATATTTCTACCTTAAAATCTAAGGTGCATAAAACTTTTCTGAAGAATTATATACAAGATAGAAACGGAGAATATAGCTATCCAAGTGCATCTCTTCTATGAGGTAATAATATTCTTAGGTGATTTTCATACCTACCTAAATCTAAGTACCTTCTGTGAGGCTATAGAAACAAAGAAAACAAACAAAATACAATTGGGTCCAACTAAAGAAGGCAGAGGCTTCCCAGGTGGCTCAGATCTTAAAGTATCTCCCTGAAATGAGGGAGATCTGGCTGTGATCCCTGGGTCAGGAAGATCCCCTGGAGAAGAGAATGGCAACCCGCTCCAGTGTTCTTGCCTGGAGAATCCCATGGACAGCGGAGCTTGGTGGGATACAGTCCATTAGATCACAAAGAGTCTGACATGACCGAGCAAATAACTAAAGAAGGCTGAGTGCCAAAGAACTGATGCTTTTGAACTGTGGTGTTGGAGAAGACTCTTGAGAGTCCCTTGGACTGCAAGCAGATCCAACCAGTCCATCCTAAAGGAGATCAGTCCTGAATATTCATTGGAAGGACAGATGCTGAAGCTCCAATACTTGGGCCACCTGATGTGAAGAACTGACTCATTAGAAAAGACTCTGATGCTGGGAAAGATTGAAGAAAGGATGAGAAGGGGACATCAGAGGACAAGATGATTGGATGGCATCACTGACTCAATGGATATGAGTTGAGCAAGCTTTGGCAGATAGTGAAGGACAGGGAAGCCTGGTGTGTTGCAGTCATGGGCTTGCAAATGGTCGGACACGACTGAGCCACTGAACGACAATAGACCTACTCCTCTGGGCTTCCCTGGTGGCTCAGTGATAAACAATCAGCTTGCCAACTCAGGGCACGCAGTGTCAATCCCTGGGTAGAGAAGATCCCCTAGAAAAGGAAATGGTAACCCACTCCAGTATCCTTGCCTCAGAAATCCCATGGACAGAGGAGCTTAGTGGGCTGCAGTCCCTGGGTTCACAAACACTCAATCAGGACCTAGTGACTTAACAACATAGATGTACTCTATCAGGAAGTCAATGGGTAGAGCAAAGAATATCATTTTTAAGAGCCCTCCATGTAATTCTAATGCACTGTCAGAAATAACTTGAATTTCTGAATTCTCCTTCCTGTGTTCACAGAGCCAAATGGTAATTATTACCCTGAGGACTCTCTCAGGAAAGTCATATTCTTAACTTAGTTCACCTATAGAAATGAAAAAAAAAAAAAAAAACTATTAGCTATCTGCTTCGGGTTTTTAATAAAATAGAAGAAAGAATAATATTAACGAAAATATGTCAGGAAGTAATCAATTTTAGCCAGTTGACATGGAGTTTAAATCAAAGTGANAGAAATAAAAAAAAAAAAAAAAACCTATTAGCTATCTGCTTCGGGTTTTTAATAAAATAGAAGAAAGAATAATATTAACGAAAATATGTCAGGAAGTAATCAATTTTAGCCAGTTGACATGGAGTTTAAATCAAAGTGAAAAAGAATTTTTTTAAGTTTGAAAGAAGGTAATAAAAGTATCAGCATATTAACAGAAATATAAAGTTAACTGAAGGCAGTAAAAAATAGAATTTTGGAAACAGAAAATGAAATAAAAAATATTGAAGCCAATTTGAGAAAACTTTCTATGTTACAAAGATTACATGAAAGTAATAAAGTAAAAGGACAAAGTGGTAGAGTATATATCATTTAGGATCAACATCTTGCATTTAAAAAAGAATAGAAGGAAACAAAATTGAAAAACAATTAAGTATACAATTAATGAAATGTTATGATTGAAAAGAGAACTGGTTTTTACCCCATGCCAAAAACAAAAACATTCAAAACTAACAAAATATTAAAAAATTTAATATCAAATGTTTTAAACATCTAAACAGATAAAACAATAGGTCATCTATAACTTAATATTGTTAATTAGCTAATTTCAAGATTTCCCATAACACTAAATACCAGAATAAATGATTTGAATAATTTAATACATGTTAAAAAGTGGAAGTCACAGGAAAAATATTCTCAAGTATACAAGAATGAAGAAATGAACCACTCATTAATGTTTTGAAAACACTTCTTAAGAATATATTCTAGTTACACTAAGCGGCAAAATACACATAACATTTAAAAAAATGCAATGCAACAATCACTTAAGTAAAGGAAGTAAGACTGAATAATTACTATAAGACAACTAAAATTGCAAGTTCAAATGTTTAAAAAATTTTAAACATCAACATTTCATAATATTTGTGGAAATCTCTAATTCTTGATTAAATTTATAAAAATTTATACATGAGTACAGGAGGGAAGACAAACTTTAGGTGGCTTAGAGGGTAAAGCATCTGCATGTGATGCAGGAGACCCTGGTGCGATCCCTGGGTCGGGAAGATCCCCTGGAGAAGGAAATGGCAACCCACTCCAGTATTCTTGCCTGGAGAATCCCATGGATGGAGGAGCCTGGCGGGCTACATACAGTCCATGGGGCCGCAAAGAGTCAGATATAACTGAGATACTTCACTATCGGAGGGAAAGAGAGTTTAAAAAAATTTACAATCTTATAAAAACAAGTCACATTTTCTTTTCTGCTTTGATTTTTTAAAAAGAAATATTTCAGTTGACTTAAAAGACTTAAAGACTCAGAGAGAATTTTACTAAAAGACAAAAACAAAGAAAACATCAATCATATCGTAAAAGACCACAGGAAACTAGAAAAAGTTTTACAAAACAAAGAACTCTATTAAGATCACAGAAAAACAAATCTCACCAATAACAATGAATATAAGTTATTTAATCTCTTTTTAATAAAGGACAAGGCAATTTGTTTAACAAACAACTATAGTCTGCCTACAAGAGATATATGGAAACCAAAGTGAGACATAAAGTTGATAGTTCAAATATTTAATAATAACGGGATCGTTCAGTTCAGTTCAGTTCAATCACTCAGTTGTGTCCGACTTTTTGCAAAAGGCTTTTTAGTTTCTCTTCACTTTCTGCCATAAGGGTGGTGTCATCTGCATATCTGAGGTTATTGATTGTAAGCAAATATAAATTAGTTTCTGAATATGGTTATATTAAAATCCAACAAATTAATGACAAAACAAACTAAAGGGACAAGAAATATACTATCTTGATAAAAGAAAGTTCACAATGATAAATTTACATAAAATACCTATTGTGCTATAAGTTAATATTGTTATCTATGAGTCTGGGTAAAAGTGATTAAAAAAATGACATAGGGAATTTGATTAACAAAATGCTAATAAAATAGAAAGTAGAAAACATTGGCTTCTATGAACAAATATACCATTAGCATACAGTCATGAAACATATTGAAAATTCTCAGCAAATTCTCAATAATAGAAGCTTTTATTTAACACTCAACCATGTTAGACATATCTAAACTTAAAAGCAAATTCATAAACATAAATATTTTATTATCTTGATATGTACTTGAATGTTTTTCAAACAACTGGAACAATAAGGGAACAAATATAAATGTAATCTAATTTCAATCAAAATAAAGATACTAATATCAAACTATATAGGATGCAACCAAAATTGTCTTCAAAAATAACACTGTAAGTTTATAGGATTGGATTATTTAAAAAGGCNACTTGAATGTTTTTCAAACAACTGGAACAATAAGGGAACAAATATAAATGTAATCTAATTTCAATCAAAATAAAGATACTAATATCAAACTATATAGGATGCAACCAAAATTGTCTTCAAAAATAACACTGTAAGTTTATAGGATTGGATTATTTAAAAAGGCACAACTAAGTATTCAGCCAAAAAGTTTTTAAAAATTTAAATTTTTTCAGAGAAAATATTTGGAATCTCAATTAATTACTAAGAAAGTAGGAAAAAAAGAGAATAAATAAATGAGTCTGATAACTGATTCTTGAGGAAAAGTAAGTAAACTAAAATGACCAAAATTTTGTTTAAATTCTAGTCTAGAAATTCAAAACAACTCAAATAATTTTAGAAATCAGAAAGGGACCATGGTGAAAACTGAATTTACACTAAGCTTCGTAATTTTCAGGGCTTTATCTCAGTTACTGTATTCATCTATAACCCAGAAGAGCTATAAGCTAACACCTTATAGGTGTAGCAGGCTCTCGTAAACTCTCTAAACTCTATAAATATGGATGGATGAATATGGGAGATATTCAAAAGGTGTAACAAGGCACTTTGCACAGCTGTGTACTTGCTAACTTCAGAAAAATGTCCAGGTTCAGAGAGTTTTGTGCTTAATTTTTCCATCTTTTAAAAAATTAAGGACATTTTGTTTGATCTAGGACATAGAAAATATGGGAAACTTCCTAGTTATTTTATGGAAGTACAAAAACATCAAAAAGTCTGGCAGAAAATAGAGAATGAAAAAGAAACAAAACAAATTATATACAGGCACAAATACAAAAAAATAAGAACACAAAAAAATAAGAACACTGTCTCATGTACAATGGAATAACAAGAACATTCTAGTGAAACTGACTGTATACCCAATTCCTTTTCTCCACAAAAGCTAAAATCTTCTTTTTATAGTATGACTATAGTTTATCACACTGAGTTATACCATTGTGCATATAGATGCTTAATATATGTATATTCCTTGAGGTATTTTTTTAATCTCCTATATCACCACGTTGGAAGATATAAGGATGTATGATAGCCTGCTCTCAAGAAAACTGAAATGAGACTGGAGAGACAAGGTAAAAAACTTAAAACTATAATGACTGTTATCTTTTTTTGTTTTTAATTACTCATGTTTCTCATTAAACTTTTGGGGAAAAAATAGAAAATAAAAGGAAACAAAAAAAATTAGAGTAGAGAGGATTTTTGGACTCAGGGAGAGGGAAAGGGTGGGAGGATTTGGGAGAATAGCATTGAAATATGTACACTATCATGTAAGAAATGAATCGTCAGTCTATGTTCGATGCAGGATGCAGGATGCTTGGGGCTGGTGCATGGGGATGATCTGGAAGGATGATGTGGGGTGGGAGGTGGGAAGGGGGTTCATGTTTGGGAGTTCATGTACACCTATGGCGGATTCATGTCAGTGTATGCCAAAGTTTTACAATACAATACAATATTTTACAAAATTTTACAATAAAAAAAATTAGAATATAAGATGAGAGCTCACCACTTTGAAGTAAGGTTCCTTCTAGGGATGTAAACCTGATGTAATGCAAGGCTATATAGCCTATCGTTATGAGTATGACCTTTGGGTCCGGGCAGCTTGATTCAATTCCTTGTTCTCTCACTTTGTAGCTGTGTGACCTTGAGCAAATGACTTAACCTCTCTGTGCCTTAGTTTCTTAATCCTTAAAATGGGGATAATTATAGGATTTATCTTAAAGAATCAGTTGTGAAAATTAAATAATATGTAAAATACTGAGCTCAGTGCTTGGTATACATCAGTGGTACCATTATTATTATTGCTGTTATTTATTACTGTCATTATTATTTTAATTTACAATCTCAGGAGCCATCATTGTCAGATTTTTATTCCAGGGAAGACTCTTGAGAGTCCCTTGGGCTGCAAGGAGATCCAACCAGTCCATCCTAAAGGAGATCAGTCCTGGGTGTTCACTGGAAGGACTGATGCTAAAGCTGAAACTCCAGTACTTTGGCCACCTCATGCGAAGAGTTGACTCATTGGAAAAGACTCTGATGCTGGGAGGGTTTGGGGGCAGGAGGAGAAGGGGACGACAGAGGATGAGATCACTGGATGGCACCACTGACTCAATGGACATGAGTTTGGGTGAACTCCGGGATTTGGTGATGGACAGGGAGGCCTGGCGTGCTGCAGTTCATGGGGTTGCAAAGAGTCAGACACGACTGAGTGATTAAACTGAACTGAACATGTTCAAGTGCTTCAATACGTTGTTTTATATTATTTTGATTAGCAATCTGAGTAAAAAAAAAATCAGGGAAGAGTGACATGGGTATTTTAAGTGGAAATATGACTGATTGCAATGTTCTCCTTTTCACAGACCCAGAAAGCTTTCTCTCATGGTAGATGTGTGTGTCATTTATGACCCAAGGTTGAGTCAAGTCTGGGAAAAACTGAAGCTCTGGGGTACATCCATTTCTTTGACTCAATGATACAGTGCAATTACGACGTATTTACTCTTGGCATGGGAAGATTTTGTCAGCTAATACCGATAACCTAGAAAATGTCCTATTTCATCCTACCAGGCACAGGGAAGGGCTGTTTGCCTCATCTAAGTCCTAAATTCAGATATCAAAGCCTGTGCTTGCTCTTTACTGTAAAAAAATAAGCTTGCCTTCCTCTCAACTTTAAAATATGAAATGAGGATTAAATTATCATTTCAATTATTGCAAATAGTGTATAAATTAAAAGGTTGTCTTCTTCTGGGAACCCCACAAGCCCACCAAGGAATAAACAGTCTTTCAATCCTATGAAGTGATTTGTAATCTTATACAGTAGGAAGAAATCTCAGACTTTGATTCATCACCACTGTACTCACTACTATGTCACTGCCAGGACCATAATTTCAGAACTATACTGCAGTCATCGAAAAGCAGCAGCTGGGGCACTGATGACTTGTTTTTATATATATATATATAAACAGGAAGTAAAGAAATACCACTTCATACATTTCATCCAACAATATATAACTGTGTTAATTTGTATGATGACTGTTCCTCTATTCGAATGTTGAAATCACTGAATTTCTCATGGGCTAAAGCCTGGCTTAACATGATTGCTTCTTCTTTAGAAATTCTTCTAGCTTTAGAAATTCTACCATGGTCACAATACTCCCTGGATAGAGATTAATTAATATGAATGTTAGATGCATTAAGTAACAGCATCTCTAAGAAGAAAAGTTACAGCTTTTTCTCAGTCTTCAGAAGCTAACCTGGATGCCCATAAAATTGATGGGAGGCATTTGAGAGCAAAAGGAGTACGAAAATAATTGTTTGTATCATTTTGGAAAGTTTATCTATTGTTCAAAAATATTATTCATTGCCTAAAATCTTATTATATTATCTTCATGGACCTACAAAGCAATTATATTCAAAAATTACTTTCAAAATAGCCAGGACATGGAAGCAACCTAGATGTCCATCAGCAGATGAATGGAAAGCTGTGGTACATATACACAATGGAGTATTACTCAGCCATTAAAAAGAATACATTTGAATCAGTAAAGAAAAAAACTGAGTTTTTTCTTAAAGATAAAGCTAATATATATTTTCATATATATTAGAAAGAAACTTAAAAGATACAAATTGATTCTATAAGCTATTAAGAAAAAAAAACATTCTTGGCACATATTTACATATTTTAATCAGCTTACTATCTAAATATCTCTAAGTTCATGTCCATAACCTGAAGAATACATTTTGTAAGGTATGGCCTTATTATTTTTATTTTTTACCATAAAATTGTCTGCAATATTTTTGAATTAGAATTCTATGTTTAAAAAGTTGAAATCATTGACAGCTTATTTAATGATTTCTTTGTAGAAAAGAGGTAAGGAAATATTCTACCTAAATGTGCTAAGTAAGGTGGCAATCTCTGAAAAAGTTCTGTTTGGTAAAATATTTTCTCAATTCCAATTTATTAATACTGAAACCAGTAAATATTTCAACCCGAATATTTTCACGAACACTGCCTTTTTTCTTCCATTTAAAGTAGCTTCCTTCAACAAATATTTTTATAAGACAACATTTGTCAAATAACTTGTCTCTGTTTATGATTTTCTTGAAAGTTTACCAAACTTAAACGCTGCAGAATTGTAGGCTTTCTCAATTTTCTTTTATTTCAATACAGGACATAAATTTATTCAATTACAAATAGGAGATCTATCAACTAATTCTTCCCACAAGTCAGATGTTCCAAAGCTGTTGTGTAATTTCAAAACTAATTTTATGCTGTCTGTGATCTCATTCTTTGATTTATTCATCTCTTCATTGCTTTTGTAGAGATAAATGTCTTCCTGTTTTCAAGATACTGTCTTCAACAATTTCAGTTTGCTAAAAGCTTCAACCTGAGGTTGCTTTTCTTGCCACACCATTTGTTGAATACTTTGTTTAAAAAAAAAATTCCAGTTGACTTTGAACAAAATGCAATCAAAACTTAGAGAAATAATTTACAAAAATATCAATATCTTTCTTGGACATTAAGGATGATTTATAAAGTAGTTGTTCAAAGGCTCAAACATTCCTGAAATCTTACTGATGAGATGTTGCAAAGAAAGAGTACATTCCCATGCTGAAGATTTTTTTAATTCAGTATTAGTTTTATTACAACAGTTTGGTTATTCCAATTATGTACATATAATAATATGTGTAGATTTTGACTACTGTAGCTTCTAATTCAGCTAGTAGAATATTACAGTTTGTTTGGATGAATTTATAAATTATGTATATACCACAAGTAATTCCAAAAATATTTCTCTTCCATAGATTTCTTAATTTAGTGAAAACGTTGTCACCATGGTGATGTGCTCCAGAAAATTTTCTACTCATAGTATCACCATAAAAACTAGTCTGTAACTTCACTCTTACACTTTAACATTCCCAATGATATCAGATGCTTCACCTTCGAGAGAATACATTCCAAAAGTTTCACTGTGATTCCAGCAACCATGTGGAAAAAAAGAACAGCTATTGGGATTAACTCATTTTCAATTTGAGGCATCTGCTGATACAAAACTGACATCCTTCAAACTTGAGAAACTCTGCTACTAATGGAACCACAGCATTTTCTATCACTTTCTGTTTCATACATGCATAAAATCTTGGAATTGAAAATGAGCAACATTAGCTTAAACCAATCAGTTTGATCTAAATGAAAACTCATGCTTCACAGAGTGATATGTAGCACACCGTTTGTGGTTTGCCTGTGCAAAATTTTCCTGTGGGGCAAAGTCTAACTAAAATAATAAATTTTGGTAGATGCTGCTGACTCCACAACAGATTTTGTCTGTCCCCTGGTTTTCATTTGGTCAGTGATATCACTATGGCCTTTGTGATGAAAGGAAAATTTAGTAGGTATTTTAAAATTAAACATGCACTTTCATAGTTGACATCATTGATGACAGAAGGATTAATTGCAAAATTAAAAGACTATTACCAAACAATATGATAAATTGCTATAGATCTACAATGAGTAGGTGACATTTCTGTAGGAAGAACTTTCAAGCTACTTGCTGTACATTTTAAGACTAGACTGCTCGGTCTCTATTGTTATGTAATGTGATACGTGCATACATATATCTGCTGTCTATCTATTGATCATCTATCTATCAATGCCCCTTCCTTCTAGGATACTAGTGGCTTTATGAATCTCACAGGCCACATAGGCTACAATACAACTGGCTCTTATGGGGAGCAGCATCTAATTTTTCTTCCATCACCACCAAGACAAAATGAGTTAGCTTTTGCACTGCACATTCTCCTTGAGTCTGGTAAAGATTTTTAAAAATTAAAAGGAAAAAGAGGTTATTGCAGGTCACCTTTCAGTGCACATGAATTTCATACCTGCTGACAGAAAATGACAGGAACTGGAAATAAAACAGATGTCTACCAGACCTATCTTGACTTATTTTTATACAACTATTAATATTGATGATGATACTTAGGGAAAATTAAAATATTTGAACCTATGCAACAGAACAGACTCTTGCAAGCAACAAAAGGTAAACCAAGACACTCCTCTGCAAACTGGGATGAGCACCCTTCACAGAAGCAAGCTTCTAAGGGCACCACATGTTTAGGGAGCATTCACTAAGGGCCAAGACTTATGGTATTTTGGAGCTAAATGGTGACCAAAATATAACACCTACTCTTTGAGTTTGCCCCGTTTGCATAGTTCACTTTTGTAAAGCATGCGGTTTCAAAGACCATTTTCACAATTAACTCCTTTGACTTAGACCTGGTTCAGGAAGCACAGTGCCCTCTGCCACTGCTGGCTTTGAGAACTTTCCCGGTCTGAATCCCAAGGTCCCTCAGCACAGTGAACACAATGGGCAGCATCTATGGTTGTGCTGTTTTGATGGTATTATCCCTTCTCAGCACTGAAAGGATGGGCTGTTGCTGTGAGCAGGCTTCTCACTCGTAGCCTCTTCTCTTGGTGCCACTCAGCAGTTTTGAGAGCAGCCAAAGCCACAGGAATGTCAGGGTGATTATTGGCCAATGTCAAACTTACTTTGGAGCAGAGGTCCTTTAAGTCCAGGAGACAGATTTACCTTTCTTACAGGCTTAATAGAATTAAACAAATCAGCACTTCCTGCTGAAGGCGCGTTGCACAGCCACCAAGCTAGCAGTATCATTAAGAAAGCACATGTGTTTAAAATAAAATTGTTTCTCACAGTAAGTCTCAAATACCTGCTATCCTGGCATACTTTTTGATTTTAAAATTTTGTCAAGCTGTGATGACTTTAACCTCATTCTTTGAAACACTCTCGTTTCCCCTTTCTTCCTCTATTCATCTGATAAATTGAATTTCTTCTAATGAAAAGAAATAGAATATACACAAAATATACTTGAGGATCAAGCTGGGGTCATTTTTTTTCCTGCCTCCTAAGACATTTGCACCCCATTTAGATCAATGTCTCCATTATTAATCCCATTGCCAAGCAAGGAACACTGGTTTCCTCATTGCTCTCAGTTCATATAATTAGCCAGTCTCCAAGTTTTGTCATATTTTTCCAAGAGCTGATTTTTGCATTTGCTGTTTACTTCATTCTCATGCTTTCTGCCTGATCTGAGCTTAATAAACTCTTCTCCATGAGAATGAACCCAAATGTCGACCTTTACCAACTTGGTTTTGGAAGCAGATGGGTCCAGAATGACTGGATCTTTATCCCAGCTCCACCTACAAAGTAAATTTGAGCAGATTATTTTACCTCTCTGTGCCTCAGTTTTTCATCTGTAAAATGGGGTTAAAATGGGGTCATCGGTGTATTGTGAGGATTAAATAAGTTATATGTAAAGAACTTAGAGCGGGGAAGGCAATGGCACCCCACCCCAGTACTCTTGCCTGGAAAATCCAATGGACGGAGTAGTCTGGTGGGCTGCAGTCCATGGGGTCGCTAACAGTCGGACAGACTGAGCGACTTCACTTTCACTTTTCTCTTTCATGCATTGGAGAAGGAAATGGCAACCCACTCCAGTGTTCTTGCCTGGAGAATCCCAGGGATGGGGGAGCCTGGTGGGCTGCCGTCTATGGGGTCACACAGAGTCGGATACGACTGAAGTGACTTAGCAGCAGCAGCAGCAAAGAACTTAGAGAGGTATTTGGCTGCTGTTATTTTCTGCCCTATCTCCTCAACTTTAGGAAATCAAGTAGGGCAGAAATACCATTCATCAATCATCAGTATAAAGAAGCTCTACAAAGTGCTTAAGGCAATTCTCACAGCAGAACATGGCCCAGGTTTAGTCTGATTGAAATAAGATCAAAGTAATTTTATGAGAAGGAATATGAATTTGTCAGTAGATGAGACAGTGGTCTTTGGAAGAAAACCAGTCCTCGGGGTTTGAGGGCATATGTGGGATTTCAGGGAAAATGACCCCATCTATAATGCATACAATGCACAATCAGAACTTTTCTCCATGATTCATTCAAATGGTTTATTCTGCAGTGATCAACCTGCTTTCTTGAACACTTCAGCCATAGATGTTCAAAATTACTCTTTTTTAAAAAGGTGTTACCAAATACACATCTATCAGTAATTTTTTTCTTTAAATTATTCACATATGTGTATGAGAGTTGGCCGTAAAGAAAGCTGAGTGCCAAGGAATTGGTGCTTTCAAACTGTGGTGCTGCAGAAGACTTGAGACTCCTTGGGATAGCAATGAAATCAAACCAGTCAATCCTAAAGGAAAAAAACCTGAATATTCATTGGAAGGACTGATGCTGAAGCTGAAACTCCAATACTCTGGCCACCTGTTGCAAAGGGCCAACTTGTTGGAAAAGACTCTGATGCTGGTAAAGATTGAGGGCAGGAGGAGATGGGGGTAACAGAGGATGAGACAGTTGGATGGCATCATCAACTCAATGGACATGAGTTTCTGCAAACTCCAGGAGATAGTAAAGGAAAGGGAAGCCTGACATGCTGCAGTCCATGGGTCACAAAGAGTCAGACAGGACTGAGCCACTGAACAACAACAATTTGTCAGAAATAGACAAATGAGAGGAAAGTCAAGCTTCTACCCACTGCCTTGGGAATGCTGCAGGCTCAAGTCCTGTGCCACTGACCAGAAAGCCTGACAGCCACCCTTCTCTTACAAGATGTCTGTGGTCTTCTCACCCATACAGCTTTCTGAATGCTTGAAACCTTAGGTGCTGATTTTGTGACAACTCACACTTTCACTCTTCTTTCATCAACTAACTGCTTGATGAATGACTACTTTCAGACCATTGTCTAGTAATTCAGCTAACTGCCTAGAAGGAAATGCCACCTTTTCCCAAAATAGTAGTGGACAATATCTGTAAGTAGTACTATGCCCTTGCTAGGAAGAGTACCTCTGATACGCAGATGATACCACCCTTACGGCAGAAAGCAAAGAGGAACCGAAGAGCTTCTTGATGAAAGTGAGAGAGGAGAGTAAATAAGCTGGCTTAAAACTCAACATTCAAAAAACGAAGATCATGGCATCCAGTCCCATTACTTCATGGCAAATAGATGGGGAAACAATGGAAACAGTGACAGACTTTATTTTCTTGGGCTCCAAAATCACTGCAAATAGTGACTACAGCCATGAGATTAAAAAAATGCTTGCTCCTTGGAAGAACAGCTACGGCAAACCTAGGTACCATAATAAAAAGCAAAGACATTATTTTTCCAACAAAGGTCCATCTAGTCAAAGCTATGGTTTTTCCAGCAGTCCTGTATGGATTTGAGAGTTGGAGCATGAAGAAAGCTGATGGCCGAAGAATTAATGCTTTCGAACTGTGGTGTTGGAGACTCTTGAGAGTCCCTTGGATTGCAAGGAGACCAAACCAATCAATTCTAAAGGAAATCAGTTCTGAATATTCATTTGGAGAACTGATGCTGAAGCTGAAGCTCCAATACTTTGGCCACCTGATGCGAAGAACTGACTCATTAGAAAAGACCCTGATGCTGGGAAAAATTGAAGGAAGGAGGAGAAGGGGATGACAAAGGATGAGATGGTTGCATGGCATCATCGACTCGATGGACATGAGATTGAGCAAGCTCCGGGAGTTGGTGATGAACAGGGAAGCCTGGCGTGCTGCAGTCCATGGGGTCACAGAGAGTCAGACATGACTGAGCGACTTAACTGAGCTGAACTGAACTGAGGAAGAGTACCTATGTGGCTTTTTCCTGTAATGCTAAACAAGAAAAAATTAAAATAACACATTTATTGATAGATACTTTAAAGCCATAATGTTTATCCTTTAGAGTGAAAAGTGCAGTCAATGGTTTTAATGCATCTATACATTTTGGTAATCATCGCCATAATCTAATTTTAGAGCATTTTTATCAACCCCAAAAGTACCCATTAGAAATCACTGCCTATTTCTGCCTCCTGTTCTGAGTCCTACACAACTACTAATTTACTTCCTTTCTCTACATATTTGCCTATTCTGAACATTCCATATACATGGAGCTGTATACAATATGGGGTCATTTATGATGGACATCTTTTATCCCTGTTTTCATTATGAATCAGGACTTTCTTTTGTACTGCTGAACAGCAGCATTCTATTGTATGAATATATTGTATTATGTTTGTCTTTGGACATTTCCATTTTTTTGTCCATTATGAACAGTGTAGATATGAACATTTGTGTACAGTTTTTTTCTGTTAACATATGTTTTCATTTCTTTCAGATAGATATCTAATAGTGGAATTGCTGAGTCAAATGGTAACTTTAATGTTTTGTTGTTTTTGTTATTCAATCAGTCCGCTCAGTCATGTCCAACTCTCCGTGACCCCATAGACTGCAGCACGGCAGGCTCCCCTGCCCATCAGCAATTCCCGGAGTTTGCTCAAACCCATGTCCATTGAGTCAATGATGCCATCTAACCATCTCATCCTCTGTCAACCCCTTCTCCTCCTGCCTTCAGTCTTTCCCAGCATCAGGGTCTTTATCAGCAAGTCAGCTCTTCGCATTGCCCAGTTACTAACATTCTGAGTCACTGCCAAACTGTTTTTCAAAGTGGTTTTATCATTTTACACTTTCAGTTGTATTAGGGATTTCAATTTCTCTTCATCCTCACCAACATCGATTAACTATTGTCTCTCTTCTTTTTTTTAATCAGAGTCATTCTGATCGTTATGAAGTGATAGCTCATGGGGCTTTCCATTGTACATTTGATTTGCATGGTTGATAAAATTGAGCAACTTTTTATTTGCTCATTGGCTATTTGTATATCTTTTTAAAGAAATATCTATTCAAATCCTTTTCTTTTAGTAAATTGTTTTATCTTTCTTTTATTATTGAGTTATAATAAGTCTTTAAATATTCTGAATACATGTCTCTTATCTGATACGATTTGCAAATATTAATAGTTCCTCTCAGTCTGTAAGTTTTCTACTTTTCTTCATGATATCTTTTAAAAAATAAATTTATTTATTTTTGGCTGTGCTGGGCCTTCATTGCTGTGAGAGAGCCTCCTTTACTTTTGGAGAGCAGGTGCTACTCTCTACTAGTGGTGCACAGACGTCTCATCACTATGGTCTCTCCTATTGCATAGCACAGACCCTAGGCTTGTGGGCTTCAGCAGTTATGACTCACAGGCTCTAGATTGCTGGCTTAGTAGTTGTGGCACACAGGCTTAATTGCTCCAAGGTATGTGGGATCTTCCTAGACCAGGGATCAAACTCATATCCTCTGCATTGGCAGGCAGATTCTTTACCACTGAGCCACCAGGAAAGTCCTTCATGATATCTTTTGAAGCAGAGAAATTTTTAATACTGATGAAGTGCATCAATCTATTATTGTTTGTGTTCTTGGCATCCAAGCACTGCCAAATCAAAGGTCACAATGCCAGGATTCCTATGTGATTCTTGTTAGAAGTGGAAAAGCAGTCAGGTGATAGACACCAGAATTCTCTATCATGACTGCTAGCAAACTGCTTAGTCTTCATAGATGTGATAAGCTGGCCTGGCCTGATCTTTCTTTCCACTGCATTGCACCAAAAAGTCCCCAGGCAGGAGGAGATGGCTTGAAGTGGAGAGATGGAAGAGAAACCTTTCTAACAGGAGGTCTAACAAGATAGTTAAGTGTAAATTGTGGTGTGCAATGAGAGGATGCTACTGTGACAGGAAAATGATGTCCTTTCCCACATTTACCTTGATAAGGAGATAATAAAAGGTATTTCTAATTCCTGCAGCTAGAACAGCAGAAAAGAGGATGATGCACACTGGTAAGGAGATATATCCCGGAGGATTTTATAGCAGAGAGACATAGTTAATAATTCTGTAATAAAAATCTCTAGCAAGGAATTCTTAGAAAATTAATTTCAGCCTGCAGGAAGCCACTGCTGAATTCATAGCTGCTTCATCACCCTCATACAGGTAAATGGCAGGAGAAAGTGAAGAACATTGCAAAATTTTTATTTGCCAAAGCCAGTGTTATGTTACCAGTAACCAAGGAAGAAAAATGACTTCTACCTTTCAAATATCATGTGACTGCCCCTCATCGATAGACTTAGCTTGCATCTAGACTCCTTTTAGTAGGGAATTTTGGAAAATTCCATTCCCAGGCTTTTGGGCCTTGAGATATAAGAGTACCAGAGGCAAGGTAGTATGAATGCTGTCTGCCAACTACAAAATTCAGTGTAGAAAAATTAGCATTATTGAAATAAAATATAGAATATAAAGAACAACTGAAAATGAGTCTCTGACACTGTAGAGGAAAAGAGCCAATTGAAAAAGATAAGGGAACACATAGTAGAAGTAAATGGCAGAGCCTAGCAATCTAGTGTATACATGTTTGACATTCCTGAGGGGTAAGAAGCAATATTGAGGAATGTTTTAGAAAAAAAGTAAATTTTCCTCATTTGGAAAATTTCTTCCTTTCTCTTATCCCAGTGTATAGATTGAAATTCATTAAAAAACACACAAAATTCACACCCAGATGGGGTCTAGCAACATTTGATAATTTCAAGGATTATTTTTAAAAAATCATTAAACATGCTTAAGTAGAATTTTAAAATATGTTATTTATGAGAGAAATTTACACACTACAAGTGAATGTGTAAATTTATACACTAAAAATATCTGTAACTGTCATTATCTTGATGTGAAGTTTCTATGTCACTTATGGTTAAAAGATGGGAGAGTGCTTATAGTTAATTTTCATTTTATCTGATGTACACAGCTCTTTTTCTAAATCTTCAAACAGTTTTTCATCAGGCACCTTTTCTGCTTTTTCAAGGCTTCTTTTTTTCTCTCCTTTTTTCCTAGATGGCATGCATACCTTGAGGTAAGCATCCATGTCCTCATGACAGACCTCTCTGCAGCCTCTAATCTACATAGACCCTCACTTGCTCCACTGGAAAATAAGTCCTTTATCACCTGGTTATTAAGCATGTTGCATTGGTGTTTAGAGAGTAACTGTCCTCAACTGTTTATTTATTTATTTATTAGAGTATTATGTAAACACACCCAGCTAGTCTCCGCAAGTTAAAATTAAAAAAAAAAAGTGTGGAAAAATAGTCTGTTTTCATTCCCCACATTCCTGAACAAACTTCAAGCAACTGTTAGCAGTCCTTCCTTTCCTTTATTTTCTAATTGTGTGTGGGTGTTTGTGTGTGCGCACTCAGNAAGTTAAAATTAAAAAAAAAAAGTGTGGAAAAATAGTCTGTTTTCATTCCCCACATTCCTGAACAAACTTCAAGCAACTGTTAGCAGTCCTTCCTTTCCTTTATTTTCTAATTGTGTGTGGGTGTTTGTGTGTGCGCACTCAGTCATGTTGACTCTTTGCGACCCCATGGACTGTAGCCTGCCAGGGTCTTCTGTCCGTGGGATTCTCCAGGCAAGAATACCGGAATGGTTTGCATTTCTTTCTGCAGGGGGTCTTCCTTACCCGGGGATCGAACCTACATTGCTTGTGCCTTCTGCATTGGCAGGCAGTCTCTGCCACCTAGGAAGCCTCTATTTTCTAATTGGTTTGCTTTTAAATTTCTTAAGAAGAGAGAATGTAGGTTCACTCTTTGGTAATTAAAACATTTAGTATTGAAAGTCAATGTTCATGAATTTTTAAGTGTTGTATCACCACCCTTATGGCAGAAAGTGACGAGGAACTAAAAAGCCTCTTGATGAAAGTAAAAGAGGAGAGTGAAAAAGTTGGCTTAAAGCTCAACATTCAGAAAACGAAGATCATGACATCCGGTTCCATCACTCCATGGGAAATAGATGGGGAAACAGTGGAAACAGTGTCAGACTTTATTTTGGGGGGCTCCAAAATCACTGCAGATGGTGATTGCAGCCATGAAATTAAAAGACACTTACTCCTTGGAAGAAAAATTATGACCAACCTAGACAGCATATTCAAAAGCAGAGACATTACTTTGCCGACTAAGGTCCGCCTAGTCAAGGCTATGGTTTTTCCAGTAGTCATGTATGGATGTGAGAGTTGGACTGTGAAGAAAGCTGAGCGCCAAAGAATTGATGCTTTGGAACTGTGGTGTTGGAGAAGACTCTTCAGAGTCCTGTGGACTGCAAGGAGATCCAACCAGTCCATTCTGAAGGAGATCAGCCCTGGGATTTCTTTGGAAGGAATGATGCTAAA
>SJYX01009231.1:335093-348013 GCA_006410675.1 Oreotragus oreotragus | reverse complement strand
GGCTGGATGGCATCACTGACACGATGGACGTGAGTCTGAGTGAACTCCGGGAGATGGTGATGGACAGGGAGGCCTGGCATGCTGTGATTCATGGGGTTGCAAACAGTCAGACACAACTGAGTGATTGAACTGAACTGAATGACCTTTCTTATACATGGAAAAAATATGACATAACTCACATAGCAAAAGGAAAAAAATAAATGTTAAAAAGATAATGACAGAGAAAAAAGCTAAATATCATTTGTTACACTCAAAATGAACTAGTTAAGTTGTTATACTTAAAACTTCAGATCAGGATAGAAAAATTCAACTCTTCGCTACTTACAATAGCTGCAGTGACATACAATAAAAGTAAAAATGAAAGGATGATCAAAGACTTATTTGGCAAAAACAAAATAATAGAAAGCAGTCCTGGAGAAATCAATGGCAAAAGCCTACAATCAGTGGAAATTTCACAACTTTAAACATATGTATTATTATTAAATAAGAATTAGCAAAACAATAAGGTAACTAAGAATAAAAGAAAAATAAAATAATGTTTAAAAGCAAAGTTTAATGAATTAAAAACAGGAAAAAAATAGATTAATGAGCCCATGGATTCTTGGCAAATAAAATTAGAGAAGATAGGTTTCTTGAAAACTGATTATTAAAAAGGAGAAATAATTGAATTAGAAAGAAAAAGGGTACTAAAATCAAATAGAGTAAAATGTATGAAATTACAATGCAAGACCCTATGTATGCAGCAAATATATTAAACTGTATGAAATGGGTGTTTTCCATGAAAGATATAAGCTAAAAATAAAAATTTATAAAAATTAGAAGGATTTGAATTGAATAATACCCATAGGCATAATGAAAAACATTTCAAAAAATTACTCCGAATTCTCCAGGGATTGTTTTACTAGTGAATTATTTGAAACTTTAAAGAGACTAGTAAACTCAATTCTATATAATTTGTTCCAGAACAGAGGAAAAGATATGAAACCAATCAAATCTATTTTATGAATCCAGGATAATTCTGACATCAAAATCTGACAAACATTATACCAAAAAGTGAAACTAAAGACAGATCGCTTTTATGAATATAGATTCACAAGTGAATCGATATTAGGAATACATGTGCCTGGTATTTGTTAGGCCTTAATAAATGCATCCTACTTCAGTAAGTAAACAAGGCTATCAAAAATAAATTTCTTTCACTTCTTAAACAGCTATCTAAACATTTAATTTGAATCCGTGAATCCATGTCTTCTCATTTCCTTCTATTTCAGAGGAGGTAGAAAAAGTCTTTCGTTAAACTTTGAATGAAAGCTTCCAACTATGTTCTAGATCCCATTTATAAGCAAATCAATCTCCCTGGCTTTGTAGGTTATTCTTTGTAGCCTCTTTTTCTCCATTAACTATTTCCTTTCGGCTCATAAAAATGCTCCCTCAATTCTGAATCTTCCTTTCATCGCATATTTACTGAACAATTAAAAGCACAAGGTGTTAAACGCAGTAAAAAGTCATAACCAGATTATAAGCAATCCTTGCCTTCAAGGAGCTTTCCATCGGTTCAGGGGTCAGATAAGTCAGCAACTGCAGGACAGTTGCTAGGATGTGGCCAGCCACAGGTACTACTACAGTTTACTGGAGACGGGTCTGGCACACTTCTCCTCCAGTCAGTGCTGTATCTTTATCTTCCCTCACTGATGATCTAAATAAGGTAGCTTCCGTTTGTCATACCTATTCTTCACGTCCCATTAATCCTTTTCACTTTCATGCATTGGAGAAGGAAATGGCAACCCACTCCAGTGTTCTTGCCTGGAGCATCCCAGNTCTTCCCTCACTGATGATCTAAATAAGGTAGCTTCCGTTTGTCATACCTATTCTTCACGTCCCATTAATCCTTTTCACTTTCATGCATTGGAGAAGGAAATGGCAACCCACTCCAGTGTTCTTGCCTGGAGCATCCCAGGGACAGGGGAGCCTGCTGGGCTGCTGTCTATGGGCTTGCACAGAGTCGGACACAACTGAAGCGACTTAGTAGTAGTAGTAATCCCTCCTATAGATCACTCCTTTCTTGACTGTATGCTCTTCTGCCTTTACTTTTTCCTCTTTGGCCTTTATTATGCATTATCGTTGTAAGCTCCTATTTTTCCACCCAGTTCTTTTATTACGTATGAGCTGTGTTTCAAAGGAACACTGATTGTTTTTATCTTCACCTGCATGCTCTTTCTCGATGCACACTCTCTCTCATCTAGTTTCATGGTTCACCCGCTACCCCGAAAAAGTAAATGTTTGGTCTCATTCTCTTCCCACAATATGTATCTCTCTTCTGAGGTTCAGATTCAGAACTCTAGCTCTCTACTGAATCTTTCCAAGTGAATTCCTGATAACTCAAATAAATATATATCCGAAATGAATTTTTTTTTCAAATCTGCATAGTCTGCAACACACTCAACATACTCTGCTCTACACATTCTAAGACAATGAAAAACATCACCATGTACCCAAGTTCCCAAACTGTTCTTTATTTTCTTCTCTACTCCTCCTCAGTCTACCTTGGACATCAGATCCTCTTCACCATACTTTCTTAGAATCTTTCAAATTTGTCTCTTTTCTTCTATGGCTACTGTCTCAAGTTCAGGCCATTGACAATGATTACTTGTATTACTATAAAATCTGTTGAAGTTCTCTGCTTGCCTTCATTCTTGCATCTTTCTAATATACTTTTAAGAATGTACAAGATATCTTTTGGGCTTCCCAGGTGGTAAAAAAATAAATAAATAAATAAAAATATAAAAAACCACCTGCCAGTGCAGGAGACCCCTGGATAGAGAAGACGCCCTGGAAAAGGGCATGGTACCCATTCCAGTATCTTGCCTGGAGAATCCCATGGACAGAGGAGCTTGGTGGGCTACAGTCCATAGGGTCACTGAGTCAGAAACAACTGAATCTACTTAGCATGCAGAGATATCTTTTAAGAGACAAATCTACTAAAGTCACTGATTTAAGAGACAAATCTACTAAGTCACTGATTTAAGAGACAAATCTACTAAGTCATTGATTTAAGAGACAAATCTACTGAAGTCATTTAATGACACTTCACATTTTATAGCATGTCATTCAAGCCCTTATGACCTGATTCCTACCTGTCTATTCTGCCTCCTTTCCCTGTTATTAATAGTTTTTACAACTATGGGTTTTTTTCTCTTAGCCCACAGGATATGCATATATGTGTATTTTGACCAAAGTCAAACAAATCAGTGCTCATATGCACATTAATGCCCTAAGCTGACTCCCATCTTGTTCTCTTCACTCTCCCTGTGATTAATCACTTTTTCACTCAAAATATTGCATTTCTCATCTTCTCAAAATGCCTACAAGTTATAACCCATTTTAGTAGCAAGACATAAAGGACCCTTGATCAGCCAGTTCCATTCATCTTTACACTCTCAATAAACATGACTCCACTCTAAGCATACTTTGCTCCCCAGGTACTGAACGCTCCTAATTCTTAAAACACTGAAAGTTAGTTTCCTATTAAGAATTCATGTATTGAATCAACATAAAATGGATTTTAAAAAAATGTACAAAATCCATGGGAAGCCAAAAATCTGCTTTAACTCCACTAAATCAAATATCTGAATCAGCCAGTCAGAAAAATCTGGTGAGATGGCGGAGGGAATTATTTGGAAGAGGTGAAGTGAAAGGAAACAAACTTAGAAATAAACACTCTGGTACATTTTGTGTAACATGATGTCCTGTGAGCCAGGATATCTGACACAAAGACAGTTTCATCTTGCTGTCAAAATATAACACTCATGTGCATTCTAATTTCCTTACTCTGGCCCAAACCTCACTAAGTACCTTTTGGTAATTCTAGTCTTCTACACCTATAGGTGAGGTAAGGTGAAGTCACTCAGTCATGTCCGACTCTTTGTGACCCCGTGGACTGTAGCCTACCAGGCTCCTCCGTCCATGGGATTCTCCAGGCAAGAATACTGGAGTGGGTTGCCATTTCTTCTCCAGGGGATCTTCCCAACCCAGGGATCGAACCCAGGTCTCCCGCATTGGAGGCAGACGCTTTAACCTCAGAATGTCACAATGATAGCTTCTAATTGAATTGGATCTATCAAAGTGAGTGAATAAATTGATATTCCAGTTCCATTTTTTTTTGAGGTTTGCCATTTATGTTTACATGCCCCGTTCTTCCAAATCTGGAACAATAAAGAGACTAAATTATGAAGTCTGCAGGACTGAGTTTAGACTTTGAAATGTGATGAATTCAGCAGTACAAAGATGATAAAATATTTTGAGGGATCAAGATGGTCTTTCCAGGTGACACTTCCTTTGCCTCACTCTGAGTTTGTTTATACATTGCTCTCTGTCAATGTAATTCTTTTTCCTCATTTCCCTTTAATTACTAGACTGCACCTGAAATAGGCTACCTTCTCAAGAACCAAAGCTGATCTTATTATCAAATAAGTCTTTTATAATTCGGCCAGGAAATTATTCTAATTCCACCCAGAGCTAAGTGTTTTAGAATTTGTTACTGAATTCATTATCTTCTAATTATTTTCAACTTCAACTAAACCTATCAGCTCCATAGAATTTTAACTTAAATGTGATTATTTTTGTTTGGTTTGGTTTCGGTTCGGGTTGTTGCCATTAATGCCACTGAGCTGAACTCCATGTTCCATTTTTTCTGTCAGCAAAGTAGCCACTTAACAAATAATAGAGGAAGCCTTTGAGTTCTAAAAATTCTTGACTGTGTAAAATACATGTGTAACCTATAGCTTATAGAATCAATGAATATCCTAATGGTTTTTCAGTAGTTTAAGAGGTGTTTGAATTATTAGGTGAGGGAAGTCATTGTAACAGTTAAGCAAAATAACTAAATACATCTGAAGCCATATAATTTAATGTATAAGGAGCAGATCTTTTGAAAATTTCCAGAAAGTTATCCAATATCCTATTGACCAGCATTTTAAGACACATTTTATAGCTCAAACCCTCAACTTAAGTACCTACATCATCCACTAAGGGAGAAAGAAATGACATGATGGTAACCCTAGCCATGGAAAAAATGTTGTTTCTTTAGTACACCATTATTTCCCAGTAAGTATTGTAATGGAGAAGAAACTTCCCTTAAATGTGCTAAATCAATTAATTACCCCTACACACTTGCTTTAACATCCTGCACTATTGAAACAGCTTCCAGATGTCCCATTTGCTAAGAATTTTTTGGTCATAGTGTTTCAGGGAGTCAGCTGTATAACCCCAGCTAGGAACGCCAAGATGCAGAGTTGCAGTTGCCCCATATATGAATCATTCTGGATGAGCTGGATCTTGGCATGGCCATGAACTCATTTGTTATCTTGTATGAATAATCTGATTATTTTACATCTTTATTTCCTCATCTGTGGAAATGAGAGTAGTGGTTGGTGGTACTCAGGAAACATTAATAACAAAAATAAATATAAGCCCATTCTGTGTTTTTCAAAGAACTATATGTGTGCTTAGTAGTAATCATATTTTGATGTTCATCATATTCTTGCATAAGAATGATCTCATTAACTCATTTTCCCATTGAGAAAGTGTGTATGGCAACATTACACTCTGTTTGCTATTAAATGCAGTCTTTTTTCATTTAGAGTCTAATGCTTATTTTATTTTAGCACATTTTAAAAAAATGTTATTCTAACATACCCAACAAATTATATTTTTGAAGTCCACTGTTGTGGAGAATCTGAATAGCATCGTGTTTACCCTAATAGTAAGTTTTATTCATTAAATGCCATTTTATGAGATGAAGAGATACATTTGGAATTGCTTTGCTGCCTTTAGATTTTCTTAGAGCCTTTAAAACCACATCACCATTAGCTGAACTCTTCTCAAGTTTTGTATATTCTACTAACATAAAACCATGCAGCCAATTTGCTTTTAATATTTTTCTTCTAGCTTTGTGCTTTATTAGAAATAACTCATTTACAGAAAACCTTTTATTTGGATTGGTGGTGAGAATAAACACATAGTTCTCAGCGACTTTTATTATTTATTATAAAGTAATTTGGCAGGGTGTTCTGTAGGCAACTAAACAAAATAAAAGATTAATCAGAACTACCAATCTTTTTCTGATTTGCAGAGTAACAGAAAACAGCAGCCCAGCCCTGTTTCACTCCCTGAAGGTTTAGTTCAGTATGTGCCAGTGATGGAAAACATCGTCCGCCTATAAAGAAACAATTAGGGCTGCTTTCCATTGATTCAATCAGTCAAATGTAAAAATACAAAAGACCAATATAAAATAGCCCTCTTCTGTGGGCCGTCACATAGCAGAAACATGAACACCCTCTGATATATGTTACTGCTGCTATTTACCAATGTTCCACCAGAATTTTTAGGTTTAAAAGTTCATATGTTAATTGCAGAACTGAATACAGAAGGGTAAAAATCAGTCATTTTCCCTGCATGATAGCAGAGTTTGGGGGAAAGACTTCACTAGAAGAAAATTTACTTTTTGGATAAGGTTGTAATTAAAGGCTAATGGATAAATTACTTATCCTCTTGGTATATTTGTTTTATTATATGTGCCTTTCTATTAATTGATATAAAATATTTATGCCCTAAGCTGACTCCCATCTTGTTCTCTTCACTCTCCCTGTGATTAATCACTTTTTCACTCAAAATATTGCATTTCTCATCTTCTCAAAATGCCTACAAGTTATAACCCATTTTAGTAGCAAGACATAAAGGACCCTTGATCAGCCAGTTCCATTCATCTTTACACTCTCAATAAACATGACTCCACTCTAAGCATACTTTGCTCCCCAGGTACTGAACGCTCCTAATTCTTAAAACACTGAAAGTTAGTTTCCTATTAAGAATTCATGTATTGAATCAACATAAAATGGATTTTAAAAAAATGTACAAAATCCATGGGAAGCCAAAAATCTGCTTTAACTCCACTAAATCAAATATCTGAATCAGCCAGTCAGAAAAATCTGGTGAGATGGCGGAGGGAATTATTTGGAAGAGGTGAAGTGAAAGGAAACAAACTTAGAAATAAACACTCTGGTACATTTTGTGTAACATGATGTCCTGTGAGCCAGGATATCTGACACAAAGACAGTTTCATCTTGCTGTCAAAATATAACACTCATGTGCATTCTAATTTCCTTACTCTGGCCCAAACCTCACTAAGTACCTTTTGGTAATTCTAGTCTTCTACATCTATAGGTGAGGTAAGGTGAAGTCACTCAGTCATGTCCGACTCTTTGTGACCCCGTGGACTGTAGCCTACCAGGCTCCTCCGTCCATGGGATTCTCCAGGCAAGAATACTGGAGTGGGTTGCCATTTCTTCTCCAGGGGATCTTCCCAACCCAGGGATCGAACCCAGGTCTCCCGCATTGGAGGCAGACGCTTTAACCTCAGAATGTCACAATGATAGCTTCTAATTGAATTGGATCTATCAAAGTGAGTGAATAAATTGATATTCCAGTTCCATTTTTTTTTGAGGTTTGCCATTTATGTTTACATGCCCCGTTCTTCCAAATCTGGAACAATAAAGAGACTAAATTATGAAGTCTGCAGGACTGAGTTTAGACTTTGAAATGTGATGAATTCAGCAGTACAAAGATGATAAAATATTTTGAGGGATCAAGATGGTCTTTCCAGGTGACACTTCCTTTGCCTCACTCTGAGTTTGTTTATACATTGCTCTCTGTCAATGTAATTCTTTTTCCTCATTTCCCTTTAATTACTAGACTGCACCTGAAATAGGCTACCTTCTCAAGAACCAAAGCTGATCTTATTATCAAATAAGTCTTTTATAATTCGGCCAGGAAATTATTCTAATTCCACCCAGAGCTAAGTGTTTTAGAATTTGTTACTGAATTCATTATCTTCTAATTATTTTCAACTTCAACTAAACCTATCAGCTCCATAGAATTTTAACTTAAATGTGATTATTTTTGTTTGGTTTGGTTTCGGTTCGGGTTGTTGCCATTAATGCCACTGAGCTGAACTCCATGTTCCATTTTTTCTGTCAGCAAAGTAGCCACTTAACAAATAATAGAGGAAGCCTTTGAGTTCTAAAAATTCTTGACTGTGTAAAATACATGTGTAACCTATAGCTTATAGAATCAATGAATATCCTAATGGTTTTTCAGTAGTTTAAGAGGTGTTTGAATTATTAGGTGAGGGAAGTCATTGTAACAGTTAAGCAAAATAACTAAATACATCTGAAGCCATATAATTTAATGTATAAGGAGCAGATCTTTTGAAAATTTCCAGAAAGTTATCCAATATCCTATTGACCAGCATTTTAAGACACATTTTATAGCTCAAACCCTCAACTTAAGTACCTACATCATCCACTAAGGGAGAAAGAAATGACATGATGGTAACCCTAGCCATGGAAAAAATGTTGTTTCTTTAGTACACCATTATTTCCCAGTAAGTATTGTAATGGAGAAGAAACTTCCCTTAAATGTGCTAAATCAATTAATTACCCCTACACACTTGCTTTAACATCCTGCACTATTGAAACAGCTTCCAGATGTCCCATTTGCTAAGAATTTTTTGGTCATAGTGTTTCAGGGAGTCAGCTGTATCACCCCAGCTAGGAACGCCAAGATGCAGAGTTGCAGTTGCCCCATATATGAATCATTCTGGATGAGCTGGATCTTGGCATGGCCATGAACTCATTTGTTATCTTGTATGAATAATCTGATTATTTTACATCTTTATTTCCTCATCTGTGGAAATGAGAGTAGTGGTTGGTGGTACTCAGGAAACATTAATAACAAAAATAAATATAAGCCCATTCTGTGTTTTTCAAAGAACTATATGTGTGCTTAGTAGTAATCATATTTTGATGTTCATCATATTCTTGCATAAGAATGATCTCATTAACTCATTTTCCCATTGAGAAAGTGTGTATGGCAACATTACACTCTGTTTGCTATTAAATGCAGTCTTTTTTCATTTAGAGTCTAATGCTTATTTTATTTTAGCACATTTTAAAAAAATGTTATTCTAACATACCCAACAAATTATATTTTTGAAGTCCACTGTTGTGGAGAATCTGAATAGCATCGTGTTTACCCTAATAGTAAGTTTTATTCATTAAATGCCATTTTATGAGATGAAGAGATACATTTGGAATTGCTTTGCTGCCTTTAGATTTTCTTAGAGCCTTTAAAACCACATCACCATTAGCTGAACTCTTCTCAAGTTTTGTATATTCTACTAACATAAAACCATGCAGCCAATTTGCTTTTAATATTTTTCTTCTAGCTTTGTGCTTTATTAGAAATAACTCATTTACAGAAAACCTTTTATTTGGATTGGTGGTGAGAATAAACACATAGTTCTCAGCGACTTTTATTATTTATTATAAAGTAATTTGGCAGGGTGTTCTGTAGGCAACTAAACAAAATAAAAGATTAATCAGAACTACCAATCTTTTTCTGATTTGCAGAGTAACAGAAAACAGCAGCCCAGCCCTGTTTCACTCCCTGAAGGTTTAGTTCAGTATGTGCCAGTGATGGAAAACATCGTCCGCCTATAAAGAAACAATTAGGGCTGCTTTCCATTGATTCAATCAGTCAAATGTAAAAATACAAAAGACCAATATAAAATAGCCCTCTTCTGTGGGCCGTCACATAGCAGAAACATGAACACCCTCTGATATATGTTACTGCTGCTATTTACCAATGTTCCACCAGAATTTTTAGGTTTAAAAGTTCATATGTTAATTGCAGAACTGAATACAGAAGGGTAAAAATCAGTCATTTTCCCTGCATGATAGCAGAGTTTGGGGGAAAGACTTCACTAGAAGAAAATTTACTTTTTGGATAAGGTTGTAATTAAAGGCTAATGGATAAATTACTTATCCTCTTGGTATATTTGTTTTATTATATGTGCCTTTCTATTAATTGATATAAAATATTAGAAAAACTAAATCTGCTTAAAGACATTGGTATTCTTGGAAGTAAGTATACTAATCAGGATTTTTTTTTAAGACCAGGAAAAATATACTTTGTTCTTCTATTTTGATGATGGGGCCACAGAACGTTATTTGTATTCATATTAATTGATCCAAGAAAGAATTCTTAAAGTTAACCATGGAGAAAGGTCAGAGAAAGATAAAATGGGCTTAGAGGAAATATTGAAAGGAAGATATTTGCTGGAAAAAAGCTAAGGTGATAATAACAGTCCTAGGTCATGGAATGCTATTATCATTCCTGCTCAGCCACTCCAGCCCTCTTCAACTTTGTGTGACCCTGTGGACTACAGCCTGCCAGGCTCCTATGTCCCTCAGATTCTACAGGCATGAGTACCGCAGTGGGATGCCCAGGGCATTTCACAAACCCAGGTCTCCTGCATCGCAGGCAGATTCTCCATGGCTGAGCCACCAATAATCAAATATTCATTATTTTCATACACACACAAAATGTTTTAGAGTCATACAGAATGCATTTAAGGTGGAAATAGGAAAGATCTGCCTAACATTGACTTTGGGAAACAAAAGTAATTATTAATATCTTTGTCTTCAGCTGCAGCAAGCACCATTCTGCTTGAGAGCAAGGACGGTAACTAAGTGATGCTTAAAGAGCTTTTCTGATTTAGCTCTTGTTTAAGAGGGGCTTCTTTAGTGGCTCAGGTAAAGAAGCTGCCTTTAAAGTAAGAGACCCAGGTTTGATCCTTGGGTCAGGAAGATCCTCTGGGCAACACACTCCACTTTTCTTGCCTGGAGAATTCCATGGACAGGGGAGCCTGGGAGAGGGGTGTGGGTGGCTGCGGTCCTTGAGATCACAAAGAGCCAAACATGGCTGAGCAACTAACACTTTTACTTTTCACTTTCTAAGAGTGTACCTAGAAATTGTTCTATTAATAAGGTCATTTTTGGTGGTCTTAATGACTTTTCAATCAGTTGAAGTCTTCCAAAAATCAAACATTCGTATTAATACCTTAGAGGATATTAGAAGCATTCCATCTTTCTATCCTTCTTCTACCTAACATTTTACAAAACATAACATATTGCTTATGCTTATAAACTTAAATGTGAACAATTCAGCATTAGCTACTGTCTGGTGATATAAGGCCTTTGCTTCAATTTGATAAGAAGATGCATGGTTTTTGCTTTCTATCTGGTGGCTTGGAGGGAATAACAGTTTCCTCTTCCTGGGGTCTCTGCTAGGTCTGATATTATGAGTATGTGTCCAAATCTCTTCTGAAACAAAACATTAAAAGTGAAAGTGAGGAAATTCCTATTCTTATTAAGAATGAGGAAGGGATGAAACTGAGAGTCACCAGACTTTGTAGTAAATCTCCATAATTTATGGAATAAGAGTTAACACTTCTTAATGAGCTGATGACTACCAGGCCTTTGGCCATCTGGTCTCTGCCATCTCTCTCACCTCATCTTTTGTCTTTTTCCTAGTTGTTTCTACCCTTTCTGCATACCAAACTACTTTAACTATCTTGACTGTGACATCCTCTTTCATTTCTGAGTTTTTAAAGTATGGATTCTCCTACTTGGAACATGTTTTCCCCATTCATTCAAAAGTTTGGCCTATTAAGGTCTAAATATCATTTT
Source organism: Oreotragus oreotragus (assembly GCA_006410675.1). Lineage (NCBI taxonomy): Eukaryota > Metazoa > Chordata > Mammalia > Artiodactyla > Bovidae > Oreotragus > Oreotragus oreotragus. The sequence continues at coordinate 336,425 of SJYX01009231.1, read as the reverse complement.
CTTCTAGGAATCCTGGGTTTGCTGGCTATGTTTTCTGATATTCTCAAAACGGCAGATACTGCACATTGATGTGTTGAAATTCTGTCTGCCCCTTCTGTAATGTATTCTTTCAATGCAGCATCTTTTTATGAAGTTTCTTTTTTTAATTAATTAATTTTTTAATTGAAGGATAATTGTGTTACAGAGTCTGTGGTTTTCTGTCAAACCTCAAAATGAATCAGCCATTGGAATACATATATCCCCTCCCTTTTGAACCTCTATTCCATCTCCTTCCCCATCTCATCCCTCTAAGTTGATACAGAGCCCCTGTTTGAGTTTCCTGAGACTTACAGCAAATTCCCATTGGCTATCTATTTTACATACGGTAATATGTTTCCATGTTACTCTTTCCATACATCTCACCACTCACCCTCTCCTCCCCTCTCCCCATGCCCATAAGTCTATTCTCTATGTCTGTCTCTCCATTGCTGTCCTGCAAATAAATTCTTCAGTAACATTTTTCTAGATTCTGTATATATATGTGTTAGTATGAGATATTTATCTTTCTCTTTCTGACTTGCTTCATTTTGTATAATAGGCTCTAGGTTCATCCACTTCATCAGAACTGACTCAAATGCGTTTCTTTTTATGGCTGAGAAACAAAGCTGAGTCTAGTCAAGGCTATGGTTTTTCCAGTAGTCATGTATGGATGTGAGAGTCAGACTATAAAGAAAGCTGAGTGCTGAAGAATTGATGCTTTTGAACTGTGGTGTTGGAGAAGACTCTTGAGAGTCCCTTGGACTGCAAGGAGATCCACCCAGTCCATCCTAAAGGAGATCAGTCCTGGGTGTTCATTGGAAGGACTGATGTTGAAGCTGAAGCTCCAATACTTTGGCCACCTGATGTGAAAAGCTGACTTTTCTCCACACCCTTTCCAGCATTTATTGTTTGTAGACTTTTCGATGATGGCCATTCTCACTGGTGTGAGGTGATATCTCATTGTAGTTTTGATTTGCATTTTTCTAATAATATGCAAGTGTACATTGGGAGCTGACTGTGGCTCAGATCATGAACTTTTTATTGCCAAATTTAGACTTAAATTGAAGAAAGTAGGGAAAACCACCAGACCATTCAAGTGTGACCTGAATCAAATTCTTTATGATTATACAGTGGAAGTGAGAAATAGATTTAAGGGACTAGATCTGACAGACAGAGTGCCTGATGAACTATGAACAGAGGTTCATGACATTGTACAGGAGACAGGGATCAAGACCATCCCCATGGAAAAGAAATGCAAAAAAGCAAAATGGCTGTCTGGGGAGGCCTTACAAATAGCTGTGAAAAGAAGAGAGG
>SJYX01009231.1:269814-334911 GCA_006410675.1 Oreotragus oreotragus | reverse complement strand
CCATACCCATGGGAAAGAAATTGGCTTTACAAATAGCCATGAAAAGAGAAGCAAAAAGCAAAGGAGAAAAGGAAAAATATAAGCATCTGAATGCAGAGTTCCAAAGAATAGCAAGAAGAGATAAGAAAGCCTTCCTCAGCAAACAATGCGAAGAAATAGAGGAAAACAGCAGAATGGGAGAGACTAGAGATCTCTTCAAGAAAATTAGAGATACCAAGGGAACATTTCATGCAAAGATGGGCTCGATAAAGGACAGAAATGGTAGGGACCTAACAGAAGCAGAAGATATTAAGAAGAGGTGGCAAGAATACACAGAAGAACTGTACAAAATAGATCTTCATGACCCAGATGATCATGATGGTGTGATCACTCACCTAGAGCCAGACATCCTGGAATGTGAAGTCAAGTGGGCCTTAGAAAGCATCACTACAAACAAAGCTAGTGGAGGTGATGCAATTCCAGTTGAGCTGTTTCAAATCCTGAAAGATGATGCTGTGAAAGTGCTGCACTCAATATGCCAGCAAATTTGGAAAACTCAGCAGTGGCCACACGACTGGAAAAGTTCAGTTTTCCTTTCAGTTTTCATTCCAATCCCAAAGAAAGGCAACGCCAAAGAATGCTCAAACTACCATACAATTGAACTCATCTCACACGCTAGTAAAGAAATGCTCAAAATTCTCCAAGCCAGGCTTTAGCAATACAAGAACCATGAACTTCCAGATGTTCAAGTTGGTTTTCAAAAAGGCAGATGAACCAGAAATCAAATTGCCAACATCTGTTGAATTGTGAAAAAAGCAAGAAAGTTCCAGAAAAACATCTACTTCTGCTTTATCGACTATGCCAAATACTTTGACTGTGTGGATCACAATAAACTGTGGAAAATTTTGAAAGAAATGGACATACCAGACCGCCTGATCTGCCTCTCGAGAAACCTATATGCAGGTCAGGACGTAACAGTTAGAACTGGACATGAAACAACAGACTGGTTCCAAATAAGAAAAGGAGTCCGTCAAGGCTGTATATTGTCACCCTGCTTGTTTAACTTATATGCAGAGTACATCATGAGAAACACTGGGCTGCAGGAAGCACAAGCTGGAATCAAGATTGCCAGGAGAAATATCAGCAGCCTCAGATATGCAGATGACACCACACTTATGGCAGAAAGTAAAGAGGAACTAAAGAGCCTCTTGATGAAAGTGAAAGAGGAGAGTGAAAAAGTTGGCTGAAAGCTCAACATTCAGAAAATGAAGATCATGGCATCTGGTCCTATCAGTTCTTGGGAAATAGATGGGGAAACAGTGGAAACAGTGTCAGACTTTATTTTGGGGGGCTCCAAAATCACTGCAGATGGTGATTGTAGCCATGATATTAAAAGACGCTTACTCCTTGGAAGGAAAGTTATGACCAACCTAGATAACATATTGAAAATCAGAGACATTACTTTGCCCACAAAGGTCCGTCTAGTCAAGGCTATGATTTTTCCAGTGGTCATTTATGGATGAGAGAGTTGGACTGTGAAGAAAGCTGAGCGCCAAAGAATTGATGCTTTTGAACTGTGGTGTTGGAGAAGATTCTTGAGAGTCCCTTGGACTGCAAGGAGATCCAACCAGTCCATCTTATAAGAGATCAGTTCTGGGTGTTCACTGGAAGGACTGATGCTGAGGCTGAAACTCCAATACTTTGGCCATCTCATGCGAAGAGTTGACTCATTGGAAAAGACTCATGCTAGGAGGGATTGGGGGCAGGAGGAGAAGGGGACGACAGAGGATGAGATGGCTGGATGGTATCACTGACTCGTTGCACATGAGTTTGGGTGAACTCCGAGATTTGGTGATAGGCAGGGAGGCCTGGCATGCTGTGATTCATGGGGTCACAAAGAGTCAGACACGACTGAGTGACTGAACTGAGTAATGAGTGATATTGAGCATCTTTTCATGTGTTTGTTAGCCATCTGTATGCTTTCTTTGGAGAAATGTTTGTTTAGGTCTTTTTCCCATTTTTTGATTGGGTTGTTTGTTTTTGTAGCATTGAATTATATGAGATGCTTATTTTGGAAATTAGTCCTTTGTCAATTGTTTCATTTGCTATTATTATCTCCCATTCTGAGGGCTGTCTTTTCACCTTGCTTATAGTTTCCTTTGCTATGCAATATTATTTCTTCACAGTGGAAGTATGGGAAACTAAACTGTTTCACCAATATCACAATCTAAGTTGAATCCTTCACAGACTCCAAAACAGGAATAAAATAATGGAAAGAATGTGAGTCTTTAAGGCATCCAGTCACAAGTCACATACAGCACTTACCAAGTAATGCAAGTGGTGTGTGTGTGATGAGGGGGCAGGGCAAGCGGAAAAGAATACTATTCAGCAATAAAAATGAACAAATATTGATACACTGTGTGCTATTGGTGAAACAGTTTAGTTTCCCATACTCCCACTGTGGAGAAATAATATTGTTTCAGGAAAAAGGAATCAATCACACATATTCATTCATTTTTCCTTTGTCTTAAAATTACATAAAATAAGTAACTTAAAACAATTTTGTCTTAAAATCTATCTTACTTTATATACAGATTAACCACCTTTGTCTATATCTTAGTATTCTGAAGATATTCACTCTTTTATTTCTGTACGCTAGATACATTTTCCAGTACCTGGTTAAGACTATACTCTCCAGAGTTGATAAGGCTGACAACCTTAAAATAAAGCTCAAAATTTATCTGAAATATTCCATAAGGAGTACAGTTGCTCTAACTATGATGGTTAAAGTCATATTAAGACTTTATGCCCCTGGAATGAAGAGTCTGATGACTCAAGGATGATTAGACTCTAAGCTTGATTAGCAAGGCACCACACAAACTCTCCAGCTGCGACTGAAATGACTTCTAAGGCAGTCCTTCCAAAGAGGTTTGCTTCATAGCATTCTGCCCATTAGGAGGGTGACATACAACCAATTTAACTGGGATTGGCTCCGTTTATGCATTTTGTCTCAGCATGACTATTAATAGCATTCCTTTTCACTCTGAAAAGTTCCCCACATGGACCTTAAATTATATGTTGCCTTCCTTATAGGCATCTAAAGTCAATCTTTGACTGATAAGCCTGGGAAATTCTCTCCCTTCTCCAGATCCTAGTGTTCACTCTCACCAAACTGGTTGCTATGCTGTACTCTTTCTTATCCATAAAGCTTAGTCATTTGTAACAGAAACAAGTGATTTTAATACGGACTTAAACAAAATCCCTATCAGGTGGCTCATTTCCACACTAATGTTAATTCCCACATCCAATATTTATAAACATGAAAAACAGTCCCTCTTTCCTTTAACTTAGACTTTTATTTTTTTTAATAATGCCCTGAATTGCCATATTTCCCTCTCAATTCCCCCAACAAAATCTTCTTAGACATTTATGAGCTTCATGCATCAAATAACATATTCTTTCTTCCATCATCACCCCACTCTCAAACTTTACTATCTTAAACATTTAAGTTTATCATAACAGTAAAGATCCTATATCTCTTTGATCAACTCTTTAAGGGTATCTGCCTTAGATTTAGAAATAAGCTGTGAGTGAGTACCCCAGGGTATAATTTTTTAAATGGCATTTTTATGTTTGGATTTTGTCTAAAAACATAAAGGAAGAAGGAGAAAGGAAGAAAAAAAAAAAGAAAGGAAAGAAAGAGCAAGTTTTTACATCAAGTTCACTGAAGAATTTGGTGAAGCTATAACGTCAGCCACAGTGAAAGCTGACAGGCTTTTCACTGAAAGTTACCAGACACTCCTTTGTTTAACAACACACCATGTGTTCAAGAGCAAAAGTGTGCCGTTTATTTCAGAAGAGAAAAATCTGATTTTTTTTTAGATAACATAGGAAGAAATAAAAGCATAGATGTTTTTATTCCCTTGTTTCATTCTGTGACTTTTCACAGTTTAACCCGGCTGATGGTGACACGTGATGCACATATATGAGAATATTGTAAATACCTTCTGCCAATGAGAGGAACAATGAAAAAATTCCAGAATTTCCTACCTCAAGTCAATGATGAAGCAACAGTAAGAGGCAGAGAGAGGTTCTTATACATATGTGAAGATACATACATTTATTTGGCATATGAGTTGGACATGATTTTTTTTTAATTGGAGTAAAATTGCTTTACAATGTTTTGTTAGCTTTTAATGCACAAAAAAGGGAATCGGCTACATGTATGCATACATCCTTGTCTCTTTCTTGAACCTCCCTCCCACGCACCCCCATCCCACTGCCCCCGCCCTCAGGTCATCACAGAGCACCAAGCTGAGATTCCTGTGCTATACAGCAGCTTTCCACTAGCTACTGTTTTACACATGGTAGTGCACATATATGCCAATGCTACTCTCTCCCAGTTTGCCCCACCCTCCTCTCTCCTCGCCCCGTGTTCACGTTTTCAATATATTACAGAGTGACACCCAAGCAAACTACTCAACTTAAAACAAACAAACAAACAAACATTGTAGGTACACTCAGTACATCTTGGATTATCTTGTGCAAGTTTTTCAGTGTATGGAATATTATGCTGTGTATGTGGTGCTCAGTTGCTCAGTCATGCCCGACTCTTCACAACTTCATAAACTATAGCCTGCCAGGCTCTTCTGTCCAAGGGATTATCCAGGCAAGAATACTGGAGTAGGTTGCCATTTCCTCCTGCAGGGGATCTTATCACTCAGCCATAAAAAGGAATGAATTTGAGTCAGTTCTAGTGAGGTGGATGAACCTAAAGCCTATTATACCAAATGAAGTAAGTCAGAAAGATGAAAACAAAAAGCATATATAACTCATATATATGGACTTAAAAAAAATAGGTATTGATGAACCTATTTGCAGGGTAGGAATAGAGACCCAGACATAGAGAAGAGACTTGTGGATATAGCAGAAGAAGGAAAGGATGGGGCTAATTGAGAGAGTAGCATTGAAACATATACATTACCATATGTAAAATAGATAGCCAGTTGGAAGTTGCTGTATAACAGGGAGCTCAACCTGGCACTCTAACAATCTAGAAGGGTGGAGTGGAGTGGAGTGGGGGATGGGAGGGACGTTCAAGTGGAAGATGACGTGTGTATATTTATGGTATTTGCATTGTTATATGGCAGAAATCAATATGACATTGTAAAGCAATTATCTGCCAATTAAAAATCAATTTTAAAAAATCAAAATAACAATACAGTAGATGGAGAATCAGAGAAGTCGATGGCATCCCACTCCAATACTCTTGCCTGGAAAATCCCATGGATGGAAGAGCCTGGTGGGCTGTAGTCCATGGGGTCGCTAAGAGTCAGACACAACTGAGCGACTTCACTTTCACTTTTCACTTTCATGCATTGGAGAAGGAGATGGCAACCCACTCCAGTGTTCTTGCCTGGAGAATCCCAGGGATGGGGGAGCCTGGTGAGCTGCTGTCTACGGGGTCGCACAGAGTCGGACACGGCTGAAGCGACTTAGCAGCAGCAGCAGCAGCAGCAGCAGCAGATGGAGAATATTTCAGTGCACATGGTTTTTAACTCTATTGAGGGCCTCTACTAAGCCTAGATAGTGAGTTAGCGCCAACAGCACAACCAGCTGATTTAGTCAATTCACTCCAACAGCTGCTCAGGTCCAATAAAACCAAAACAAAATAATTAGCCAACTGAGCTATTTGGATGAAATGGTTGATTGATTGAGCAGAATAATAAACCCAACAGTGCCAAGCAGACTAAGAACTCAGCCTCTCAGAGGCCAGCCTCTCATGACTGGATAAGTAATGAATCTTTCTTCAGCTCCTCATCTTGGGAGAGACCCAAGACAACTCCAAAATTGAGAGGTTTATACTTTTTAAAAGAATCTAGAAGAAAATGTTATATTGTGCTTGGATTTTGGCTGATGCCAAATCTCATCACTCTTCTCTCTAGCTGACTGTCACTTTCAAGATTTATGTGAATGTTAACTGCCATCAACAGTTCAAATTTTCAATTGCGTTCACAGCAGCCAACAGCACGATGATATTAGAAGATTCTAGATGTAGATTCAGTTGCATAGCAATGGCTGCCTGCCATCTTAACAATATGGAGGCATCTGTTTTCAGAGCATCAGTTATTGCTTGTTTTGTGCATGAATAGGAAATATTGGTAAAATTTATATTGTGAATGACAAAAGTAGGAATGAAAAAAGTATCATTGAATAGTTTTCTATACTGATGAAGAATGAAATTTTTATCACTTTCAGCTTTGCTCTTACATCTGTTTCCTGGAAAGAAAGAATTTAGTGCCAATAACAAATATGCTAATTACAATTTGGGCTATAGCTTCAAAATCTTTAAGTAAATGCCGAATACTTTAGTTCAGTTAGGAAATTTGCTAAGACACATTTCTTCTGACAGCTGCCAAGGAGAATGTCTGTTTTTAATACTTGAAAGATATACCAGATTTGCACTTTAAATAACCACAGTTTTAAAGCTCCAATCGGAGGCTTGAGCTCTTGACTATGTTTTCAGCACTGAATGTCAGAAGGTAACCTACTTCAAATAGCAAGGTAACCTACTTCGAATAGTTGTTTTTTTGTTGTTGGTGGTGGTGCCAACCATACAACTATTTTAGCAATATTTATCTCAGAATTAAAAGAGCTAACTTTTTAATTTTTTACTTTTTTATTTCATGTAAATTTAAGGTCATTGAGCAGAGACAGATACAAGTGTCCAACTAGCTGGTACTTCAGAATGCCTAGGTTTATGAGTCCAAGATCACTCAACTCAGCAGCCCATGTATCTTGGCCATCCTCAAGGGCAATGCTGGTCTTCATACTCTGTTTTATTGTGTGGTGGTCCTCATTATTTTCAGATAGATGGAGAAACCAGAATTGCCATATATTGATCCCTTTATTTCCCCTCACTTAAGACTGGCATAGTGCTCCACATGAAGCAACCAAATTAGTGACAAATGGAAAAGATTTTTCAATTCTAATTTTCCTACATAACATGTTTAACCAATACAATAGTGTAAAGTAATTAACCTCCAAAAAAAAAAAAAAACTAGTTAGAAGGAAATGGCAACCCACTCCAGGGTTCTTGCCTGGAGAATCCCAGGGATGGCAGAGCCCAATGGGCTGCCATCTGTGGGGTCGCACAGAGTCGGACATGACTGAAGCGACTTAGCAGCAGCAGCAGCAGAGACAGAAGTAGACTTCATTTCAAAGGACTTAATGCTTTAATGTATTTTTAAGACTTGTACAAATATTTTTCATAAGCTTATTTTATAGCTCCCAAGTCTTCTTCCCCATTCAGTTCAGTTGCCCAGTCCTGTCTCTTTGTGACCCCATGGACTGCAGCACTCCAGGCTTCCCTTCCGTCACCAACTCCCAGAGCTTGCTCAAACGTGTGTGCATTGAGTGGGTGATGCATCCAACCATCTCATCCTCTATTGTCCCCTTCTTCTCCTGCCTTCAACCTTTCCCAGTATCAGGGTCTTTCCATATGAGTCAGTTCTTTACATCCGGTGGCCATAGTATTAGAGTTTCAGCTTCAACATCAGTCCTTGCAATGAATATTCAGGACTGAGTTTCTTTAGGATGGACTGGTTGGATCTCCTTGCAGTCCAAGGGACTCTCAATGCCTCAGGGTCTTTTCAAACCGGTCAGTTCTTCCCATCAGGTGGCCCAAGTATTGGAGTTTCAGCTTCAGCATCAGTCCAATGAATATTCAGGACTGAGTTTCTTCAGAATGGACTGGTTGGATCTCCTTGCAGTCCAAGGGACTCTCAAGAGTCTTCTCCAACACCACAGTTCAAAAGCATCAATTCTTCAGTGCTCAGCCTTCCTTATGGTCCAGTCTCACATCCATACATGACTACTGGAAAAACCATAGCCTTGACTAGATAGGCCTTTGTTGGCAAAGTAACGTCTCTGATTTTTAATATGCTGTCTAGGTCAGTCACAGAAACCTAACTCCTGTCTCCATTACAGAAACCTAACTACTGTCCATAAAGAAAGAATGCAATTTATTTACAACTGGATGGACTTAGGCCATGGGACTTACACGGTGGCTCGGATGGTAAGGAATACGTCTGCAATGCAGGAGGCCTGGGTTCAATCCCTGGGTCAGGAAGATCCCTGGAGAAAGGAATGGCTATGTTTTCCTTACCATGGCTTTGGGTTGTCCTTTCACTATGAGTTTACCCTGTATAATATTTCAGTATTGTTGAAATAAGTGCTGACCTTGCTACAGTGACAATAGTCTAAAAGTATTGGCACTTTGTAAGCAAAAAGCATTATTTTCTGCTTGCTTAAACAACTTTATAAAACCTCATGAGAAATGCTAAAAATAATCAATGACTTGAAATTGTTCACATTGTACTACCACTTGGAATCTGATCTTCTTCAGAGAAGGAAATGAAACAGACACATATTCAGTCATTCTTATCAACATCACCAGCATTTCTGTTTCTAGGGCTACCATATACCAAGAATTATAGTAGAAACTTAGGGTCCAAAATCTCATTTTATATCCATAAAATCTTATGTAAGGTGAATACTATTATCCAGTTTCATAGATGAGGAAACTAAGTTTCAGAAAAGTAAAGTGACTTGCCTGAAGCCGTGTAGATATTAAGTGGTAGAGCTGAAATTCATATACAGATTTCTTGGCCAATAAAATCTTTGTTATATGAGGCTTTCTTAGAGGACCGAAAGTAGTAAAAGACCAGGCAGTTTTCTCACAGGGAGAGTGAGGTAGCAAAATACATGCCCACTACTTGTTTTGTTTAATGATATCTGGGATTATACTGTTAAAGTATATCATTTGCCTGCAGTGCAGGAGAGCCACAGTCAATCCCTGGGTTGGGAAGATCCTCTGAGGAAGGGAATGGCAACCCACTCCAATATTCTTGCCTGGAGAACTCCATAAACAGGCCATGGGGTCACAAAGAGTCGATTTTCACTTTAAAATATATTACGACTTGTGTAAGTCAGAAATCTTGTCTTTTGTGTCTCACATCACTGACACAGGTGTGGGTTTCGGATGAAAATTTCTAGAAATACTTAGAATTGGTGGCAACTGAAGGTGTGGTCAGGAACAACAAGCAAAAGGGAAAAGATATGTGATTGCTAGAAGGAAGGGTTACTTAAAGAAAAATCTCAAATTTTCAGGTTGAAGAAATTTTAACTATTTGGACCCAGCTAATGCATGAAACTGTTCTACCACATTTGATTATTTACTTGAATGTCTGTTTGATTAGACAAATAGCCTATTTCTTCTTCATTTATTTGTCTTCAGTCATTTATTTGTCTGCTCACTAAATACATTCACAAATACTTTTTGAAATTACTTTGTACCATGAACCATGCCAGGCACTGAAAGGAAATTCGAGCCAACGGCCCTTTTTCTCGAGATCTTTCTTGCTGCTGCTGCTAAGTCACTTCAGTCGTGTCCGACTCTGTGTGACCCCATGGACGGCAGCCCACCAGGCTCCCTCATCCCTGGGATTCTCCAGGCAAGAATACTGGAGTGGGTTGCCATTTCCTTCTCCAATGCATGAAAGAGAAAAGTGAGAGTGAAGTCGCTCAGTCTATCTGACTGGTAGCGACCCCATGGACTGCAGCCCACCAGGCTACTCCGTCCATTGGATTTTCCAGGCAAGAGTACTCGGGTGGGGTGCCATTGCCTTCCCCGCAAGATCTTTCTTATATTGAGCCAAAGTCTCTTTCACTTGGGTACAGAGTAAGTGAAGTCACTCAGTTGTGTCCGACTCTTTGCAACCCCATGGATAGTAGCCAACCAGGCTCCTCCGTCCATGGAATTTTCCAGATGAGAATACTGGAGTAGGTTGCCATTTCCTTCTCCAGGGGATCTTCCTGACCCAGGGATCGAATCCGGGTCTTTCTCATTGTAGGCAGACCCTTTACCATCTGAGCCACCAGGGAACAAACTTGGGTACAAATTTTATCCAAAGAATTCTTTTGAGTTTTTCTTCCAAACGATATCATTTCAAATATGTCAGGTCACCTAACATGTCACTTTGCCTGGGAGTGGGCCCTTCTTCCACTGTGGCTCTACTTTCTCCTTTCACTTTTAGAGAAATGAAAGTGGGAAGACTTTTTCCCATAAGGTATCTTTGGTTTTGGAGGATGAGAGGGGCCATTGGGAGAACAATGGGTAAGAAAGGCAAAACTGGTTGTTTAGTGTGGCTCCAGTGTGACTTTCAGGGATCACAGTAAAAGGCATGCTTGATGTATTTTAATTTTTTTATTGGAACAGAATTGCTTTATAATGTCATGTTAGTTTTTGCTGTACAATACCATGAATCAACCATAGGTTTACATATAGCCCCCTCCCTCTCGAAACTCCCTCCCACCTCCCCATTATACTCCTCTTGGTCACCATAGGGCACCGAGCTGAGAGAGTAATATTGGCGTATGTATGCTACCATGTGCAAAGTAGACAGCTGTCAGGAAGCTGCTGTATAGGCCACGGAACTCAAATTGATGTATTTTAATATGTGTCGAGGTTTCTAAGGTTAGGAAGCAAACAACTTTAAAGGAAAATAATGAATTTGTATTGCCTGGAATAATTCTTATCTTATACCTCTTGAAAATCTAATTGCAAGCATAGGCTTCTAGATGAGGGTGAAATGCAGCAAAGGAACTGATTTAGTCAACACATTTCCCCATGTGTTTTTAGTTCTTTGTTGTTGTTTAGTCACTAGGTCATGTTCAACTCTTTTGTGACCTTATGGACTGTAGTCCACCAGGCTCCTCTATCCATGGGGATTCTCTAGGCAAAAATACTAAAGTGATCGCCATTTCCTTCTCCAGGGGATCTTCCTGACCCAGGGATCAAATCTGTATCTGCATTGGCAGGCAGATTTTTTACCACTGAACTGCCACGGAAATCCAAACTCATCAGAATCTGGTTTTCACTCCAAATTTTCAGTGCTAGCTATATTATTAACCCAAATCATCACACCTTCTCTCTAATTTATTTTGTGAAAATTTAATGAGCATACCATATATAGTTATATCCAACCTGGCTTAAGAATGGAAAATGAAGCCAAGGACAAAGGCATGGCACTCTCGTGTCCACCCAGAGGGACAGAAATCTTATAACCAATTACACTGGCCATTCAGCTCTTACTGTCCCCACATCTGGTAAGCGTCTTCATTTTCTCCATAAGGAGATATAAAAATAGATGTCAACTCTCTGCTGAAATTTTCTTTTATAAAACATTTAAATAAGCTATTTAAACTAAATAAAATGAAACACAGCAAAACAAACAAAAAAACAAACAAAAAAACAGTTCACCCATTTCTCTCACTTCCCACCCCCTGCCTCTGGCAACCATTAATCTGTTCTCTGTATCTGTGAGCTTGTATTGCTATTTGTAAGACGCTAGTAAAGTAATGCTCAAAATTCTCCAAGCCAGGCTTCAGCAATATGTGAACCGTGAACTCCCTGATGTTCAAGCTGGTTTAAAACAGGCAGAGGAACCAGAGCTCAAATTGCCAACATCCGCTGGATCATGGAAAAAGCAAGAGAGTTCCAGAAAAACATCTATTTCTGCTTTATTGACTATGCTAAAGCCTTTGACTGTGTGGACCACAATAAACTGTGGAAAATTCTGAAAGAGATGGGAATACCAGACCACCTAACCTGCCTCTTGAGAAATCTGTATGCAGGTCAGGAAGCAACAGTTGGAACTGCACATGGAACAACAGACTGGTTCCAAATAGGAAAGGAGTACGTCAAGGCTGTATATTGTCTCCCTGCTTATTTAACTTATATGCAGAGTACATCATGAGAAACGCTGGACTGGAAGAAACACAAGCTGGAATCAAGATTGCCGGGAGAAATATCAATAACCTCAGATATGCTGATGACACCACCCTTATGGCAGAAAGTGAGGAGGAGCTAAAAAGCCTCTTGATGAAAGTGAAGGAGGAGAGCGAAAAAGTTGGCTTAAAGCTCAACATTCAGAAAACGAAGATCATGGCATCCGGTCCCATCACTTCATGGGAAATAGATGGGGAAACAGTGGAAACAGTGTCAGACTTTATTTTTTTGGGCTCCAAAATCACTGCAGATGGTGACTGCAGCCATGAAATTAAAAGACGCTTACTCCTTGGAAGAAAAGTTATGACCAACCTGGATAGTATATTCAAAAGCAGAGACATTACTTTGCCGACTAAGGTCCGCCTAGTCAAGGCTATGGTTTTTCCTGTGGTCATGTATGGATGTGAAAGTTGGACTGTGAAGAAAGCTGAGCGCCGAAGAATCGATGCTTTTGAACTGTGGTGTTGGAGAAGACTCTTGAGAGTCCCGTGGACTGCAAGGAGATCCAACCAGTCCATTCTGAAGCAGATCAACCCTGGGATTTCTTTGGAAGGAATGATGCTAAAGCTGAAACTCCAGTACTTTGGCCACCTCATGCGAAGTGTTGACTCATTGGAAAAGACTCTGATGCTGGGAGGGATTGGGGGCAGGAGGAGAAGGGGACGACCGAGGATGAGATGGCTGGATGGCATCATGGACTCGATGGACGTGAGTCTGAGTGAACTCTGGGAGATGGTGATGGACAGGGAGGCCTGGCGTGCTGCGATTCATGAGGTGGCAAAGAGTCGGACACAACTGAGTGACTGAACTGAACTGAAGACCCACTCAAGGAACTGTGATATCTTGTTTTTTAGAGATGCCATGATGGGTTCAATAGATCCTGATTTTTCTTATCATGCTCAAACAAATCTAAAAAGTTACTAATAATCACATACCATTACTCATGAAGCCCCAAAATAAGGCATTTCTATTGTGCTGTTGATGTTGAGTGAGTGAAATCACTCAGTCTTGTCTGACTCTTTGTGATCCCATGGATGATACAGTCCATGGAATTCTCCAGGCCAGAATCCTGGAGTGGGTAGCCGTTCCCTTTTCCAGGGGATCTCCCCAACCCAGGGACTGAACACAGGTCTCCCACATTGCAGGTGGGTTCTTTACCAGCTGAGTCACGAGGGAAGCTGATGGTAGAAGCAGCTTTCTCTCTCTCTGTGAATTGGAACACATGCCAATTTCTTACTTCCCACTCATTTCACCATTGCAATTCTTCAGAGACCACTATAATCAACTTAATACTTTATTTTGTCAGTATGCTAAACTATAACTGTTCCAGATCAGGAGATTTGCACAAATTTGAAGATTCTAGAAACTCTTTGACAATATCTTTGCAACTTCTCCTACTTTGACCAACCCAGGATACATCTTTGCCAGGTAATGATCTATGGCCATAAGTCAATATTCAAATAAGAATTAAGAACTTGTGAAGTTATGCTTGCCTTTTCTTTGACCAAATTGAAAGCTTTCTTACTGGAATCTCTGGAGTTCAGGAAACATGAGTCAAAAAGAGGAAAAGTCAGGGAATCCAGAAACAGCCTCCAGAACACTAATAGCAAATTGATTTTTTAAATTCTGTTCCCTCACAATCTCTCATCATCTAAACGACACATCTCAGAAGTGTTGTCTATGGACTAGCAGCATCAGCATCTCCTTAGAGCTTATTAGAAATACAAATTATCAGGTCTCCTCAGGTCGAGGGTCCAGGAATCCGTGTTTTATCAGTTTTCTAGATTTGCACTTAATTCATGCATGCTAGGAGTGGGGACCACTCTTCTCTGCCAGATTCTGTGGAGCTGTTCTCACTGCTGCACTATGTGAGGCTGTAGGGCTGCATGGGTAAAATAAGGAATAAAGAAGGTAGTTCTTGAAGACACAGTAAAAATTATTTACTATTGTGTACATAACGCTGTTTGTTAACCTCCTCCTTTCGCTTCTCGGATATTTGGAATAGCAAGTTTCTAAGTGAGTTTACACTGCTCCTTACTGTTGTCCAGTCACTAAGTCATGTCCAATTCTTTGAGACCCTGTGGGCTACAGTAAGCCAGGCTCCCCTGTCCCCCACTACCTCCTGGAGCTTGCTCAGATTCAAGTCCATTGAGTAGGTGATGCTATCTAATCATCTCATCCTCTGCCACCCCCTTCTCCCTTTGGCTTCAATCTTGCCCAGCATCAGAGTCTTTTCCAGTGAGTCAGCTCTTTGCACTAGGTGGGCAAAGTATTGGAACTTCAGCTTCAGCTTCAGCAACAGTCCTTCCAATAAATATTCAGCATTGATTTCTTTTAAGATTGACTGGCTTGATCTCCTAGCTGTCCAAGGGACTCTCAAGAGTCTTCTCCAGAGCAGTTTGAAAGCATCACTGGTGAATTAAGCGCAAAATCCAGATTAAGGCTGAGATGTTCTTACTCCTTTATTCAGATCCAATCCATTCTTTTTATTTTCCTCCACAAGTTTCCCCTTTGCCTTTTGAGTAATCCAGTGAAACTGTTCTTTTCATTGCGAAACTTCAGGATGTATCAGGAGTCAGGTCCAGGAACGTATCTCAGAATGATTGTCTCCCTGATATCTTTTCATTACAAGACCTTGCCAAGAGCTTGTTCTTCACTGAAAAATCATATAGTGATTCACTGTTTACCAAAAGTCTGATTGAGCCAAACCAGGAATGTGATTTAGAAGACAGCAAACTATGGTAGAAAATACATCAGTTTTAGAGTCAAACAGATTTAAGTATGATACATGGTCTTTGACTTACTAACTGCATTTTGGGGCAATTAAAGTCTCTGAATTTCAATTTCCTTGGCCATTGAATGTATTGTATGATAGATAATTCTTGATTTACTTGTTTTTCAGTCAGCCTATGGATTTATTTGCATATGCCTATCTCACTATAAACAGCCGATGAAGTGACTAATGAAATAATTCATATCTAGCGTCTAGTCCTTCAGGGAAGGCAATGGCACCCCACCCCAGTACTCTTGCCTGGAAAATCCAATGGACGGAGTAGCCTGGTGGGCTGCAGTCCATGGGGTCGCTAACAGTCGGACAGACTGAGNTAAGTTAAATAAGCAGGGTGACAATATACAGCCTTGATGTACTCCTTTTCCTACTTGGAACCAGTCTGTTGTTCCATGTCCAGTTCTAACTGTTGCTTCCTGACCTGCATACAGATTCCTCAAGAGGCAGGTCAGGTGGTCTGGTATTTCCATCTCTTTCAGAATTTTCCACAGTTTATTGTGATCCACACAGTCAAAGGTTTTGGCATAGTCAATAAAGCAGAAATAGATGTTTTTCTGGAACTCTCTTGCTTTTTCCATGATCCAGCGGATGTTGGCAGTTCAACCCTAAATTCCAATTTTTTTTTTTCCCCACTTGCAAGCCTTTGTTCTCTGTGCTCTGTGACAGACATCTTCAGATGTTCTGAGAAGGAAAGTGGTGTATGTGGAATTCACATTAATCTGTTCCTTTCCTTTTAGTGTCTTGGCCCTTCAAGATACATGGCTGCCCTGGTTGCTCTATGATGGTTTCAACAGCATTTTAAAGTCCAGATTGTATAGGTGTTGCTCCCAGGAGCAAGCTATTTATTGTAACCATAAAAAAAGTGCAATTCTTGTCTTTAAAGTTGATGTCAGATTGGGTCACCTCTAACTGTTCATTCTTTGAATGAAAGGCTACTACATGGCAGTATCCACAGAATGAGGTATGAGGAGCTATGAAATAGTGTTTGCACGACCAGACTCTGCAGTCAAACGTGGGCTTGAGTTACAGCTGCACCATAACTAGCTGTGTGACTTTGCGGAACTTTTCTCAACCTCAATATAATGACTTTAATATAGAATAATAATATCACCCATCTCATAGGCTCATTGCAAAGGCTTAGTGAAATAATATGTGAGGTGGTTTCCTAGTGCCCAGAGCATGGTAATCAAAGCTCTAGCTGACACTGTGTTAATATTCATTATTATTTGCACTGCTATCTATGCCCTTTTCAAAAATTATTTATTTATTTAGCTGTGCCAGGTCTCAGTTGTGGCACATGGGATCTTCGATCTTCTTTGCAGCCTCTAGGACCTTTAGTTGAGGCATGTCAACCCATTTGTGGCATGTGGGATCTAGTTGCCTGACCAGGGACCAAACCCAGGCCCCCTGAATTGGGAGCGCAGAGTCTTAGCTACTGGACCACCGTAGAAGTCTGTGACATCCGTGCCCCTTTAGTATTTCCCTTCTTCAAATGTTTTTTAGTTGATCATTTACCCACATGTAGAAAAAACTGGGTTTATATTTCTTTATGTGCCTTCATATAATATTTGCTCAGTTAATCAGTTAATAGATTAATTGAAGAGATTTAATTCAGCACATTGCTAGTGACAACTTACTTCATACCATTGATTCTAAAATAATGGTGATTTCTATCAGCAGCATTAAATCATGACCTTATCAGCTGCTTTTCCTTTAAGCCAAGTCTCATCTCAGCCTGTGAAACCATTTTAAGTGGTCGTCAGCCAATCTCACCTCCATCCTAAACCAAGCCAGGAAGAACCCAATACTTAAAAGGAGAATGATGGAGTCCGAGTATCTCTAAGGGCAGAGCCATGGCCATGCTGAAAAGAGAAGTAATTTTTCCCCGTTGTGATTTCATATTCTGTCATCTTTAGGAAAAATAAATGTTTGTACTAGAGTGATGAGTTTCATAGGTAGCCTGAAAAAGGGACCCACAGACCATAACTGAAAAGGACACTCAGGCAGAAGGATCCAGCTTTGCCCTTGCCCATCCAACTGAGCTTATCATCACCCCAGCACTTGCGAAGTGTTATCATCCCCCTGGCTGGAGTGCAAGGCTCCGTGGAACCTGGAGTATGAGACCAGAGTATTGGATAGAGGGTGAGAACTCTTGTGGAAAAGATGGATTATCCCAAAGCTTGTCAGACTGCAAGGGCTTAAGAGGGCTGTACACTACGGTCCGGAGGGTAGAAAGATCAATTTCATACATGAAGATGAGTCCTCACAGAGAAGTTCTAAACTTTACTAGGTTTTAAACATACAATTTGAGGGTCTTTGTTGAAAAAAAAACAAAACTGTACAATACTTAAGATACAAAGGTTGTTTTCAAAGGTGATGATTTATTTAGAATGTAGAAGGAAATTACAACAGATTACAAATTTTGAAAAGCATTTAAACTAAATTTACTTACTACAAACAAAGTATAAATAAAATCTTTTGATTATTTGAGACACCTCTTAAATAGTGTTTGCCCATAGTTTTTAGCTATCTCTGGGACTTTGCATTATTTTCTGTAGAGAGAATAAGAAGATGGTTCAGTTTTTCCTTTAGTAAGTAAAACTTATTATTTTTTATTATTGAGAGATTACAGATTTTCTTTTAGCTTCAAAGAGTATTTTTGGTAAAATGCCAATAGTATAATAACTGATCTTCTTCTTGAGTTATGCACTTGAGTTACCGACTCAAGCCACAGAGCTTCAGTGACTGTCTTCTAATTTAAGATAACTAAGCCAAAAATATCAATAACCTCAGATATGCAGGTGACACCACCCTTATGGCAGAAAGTGAAGAGGAACTAAAAAGCTTCTTGATGAAAATGAAAGAGGAGAGTGAAAAAGTTGGCTTAAAACTCAATATTCAGAAAACGAAGATCATGGCATCTGGTCCCATCACTTCATGGGAAATAGATGGGGAAACAGTGGAAACAGTGTCAGACTTTATTTTTTTGGGCTCCAAAATCACTGCAGATGGTGACTGTAGCCATGAAACTAAAAGATGCTTACTATTCCTTGGAAGGAAAGTTATGACCAACCTAGATAGCATATTCAAAAGCAGAGACATTACTTTGCCAACAAAGGTCCATTTAGTCAAGGCTATGGTTTTTCCAGTGGTCGTGTATGAATGTGAGAGTTAGACTGTAAAGAAAGCTGAGTGCCGAAGAATTGATGCTTTTGAACGGTGGTGTTGGAGAAGATTCTTGAGAGTCCCTTGGACTGCAAGGAGATCCAACCAGTCCATTCTAAAGGAGATCAGTCCTGGGTGTTCATTGGAAGGAATGATGCTGAAGCTGAAACTCCAATCCTTTGTCCACCTCATGGGAAGAGTTGACTCATTGGAAAAGACCCTGATGCTGGGAGGGATTGGGGGCAGGAGAAGGGGACGACAGAGGATGAGATGGCTGGATGGCATCACCGACTCAATGGACATGAGTCTGAGTGAACTCTGGGAGTTTGTGATGGACAGGGAGGCCTGGCATGCTGTGCTTCATGGGGTTGCAAAGAGTTGGACATGAGTGAGTGACTGAACTGAGCTGAAGGCAAAATACTAAGGGTGACAGAGAACAAAAAATAACGTGCATCCTTGATGACATCATTGTCCCATTACCCATCCCCAGGGCTGCTTTAATGAAATTAAAAAAAAAAAAAACGCTTTATTGTTGTAAAAAAATTTTTTGGTAATGTAATATGGTTTTTTTTTTAATTATCAGTTTTCGAAAACCAGTATCTTCTTTTCTTTCTTCTTTGAGCTGTAGATTTGGAAGAAATTTCCAGGCTCGTGTCTGACCCAACAGGTCTCATATCTTCATTTCTCTTCCAGACTGACTACACACTTGTGGTCTGAACCCTGTATGAGATCTTCTCATGACCCTGGGACATGTTCCTTTGTGTGATGATGCTGGGTGACTTAGCATGTGGGGCTCTTCCTAGAAGCCATTCTAATACCAAACAGCTGTGAGCAGCTACACAGGATAATGAGCACAGCAACATAAATACTTTATATTGAAACACATGTCCATGGTCCCTCCAGTGGCTCTTAACCAGAGGGGATGTGTGACAGATAAGAAAATGAAATTCAGAGTGGTTCTTAATTGCTTGTGATTTAAAAAATCATACTTCTGCCAGTTGTCTAAAAACATACAAGCCCTTGAACACATTGCTAGGACAGCTCCTAGGGTCTTATAAGGGGTCCATGTAAGTGAGAAACTGGAGCTGTCTTCTTTAGCTTCTTGGCAAGTACTTCCTTGCCAAGACACTGATACACTGCTATATCCAAGTGTATGTTCCCTTGTGTGTGGCTAAGAGTTTCTACCTGTGCTAGAATTTTATCTGTTGCCTTTTTTTACTTTGTATTCACTTTCCAAAATGCCCTCCCTTGTTCGGCAAAGAAGTTTACATGGAACCCATGTATTAGTTTTGTGAAGATGGAGAGGAAGGAGATAGAGGGGCTTCTCTCCCACTTTGAGCTCCAGGCATCCAGAGGAGGAGTTACAGCCCATCAGGAGAACTACATCAAGAAACTGCCAGTAGAGAAAGCCCATCCAGGAGGGTTCCAGAGAGGGCTCAGGAGGGGTGCTCACACCTCTCAACAAGGCAAGGTTCCCAGGATGAAGTGGATTTGAGAGATAATGACTGGATAAAGCTGCACCTGTCGGAAAGTACCTTCTTCATCATATCCTCACACAGTTGCCCTGCATCTGCCATTTGGCCGTCATGGTGTAGCCAAGATAAGAAACTCAGATTCTGAGGCCATTTAACAAGGAGGGAAAATACGTAGCTGTGGTTGCTCGTCTGTGAAATTCTATCATTTCTGTTTGGGTCACTTTCTAGTTAAAATATAAGTTGAAGACTATCCCCCAGAAAGTGGGGATGGTGAGACGGATTGGGAGATTGGATTGACACATATACACTATCGACACTATGTATAAAATAGATAGCTAATGAGGACCTCCTGTGTAGCTGTGGGAACTATACTCAGTGCTCTGTGATGACCTAAATGGGAAGGAAATCCAAAAAAAGAGGGGGTACATGTATGCATACAGCGGACTCACTGTGCTATCAGTAGAAACTAACAACACTATAAAGCAACTGTACTCCAATTAGAAAAAAATACTGCCCCCCCAAAATGGTCCCCAGTCAGCAACCCTTTGGCCAGCTCAGTCTCAAATACAGTTCCTTCCATTGCTAAGCAGAATAGGGTGGAGGATGCCCATTCTTGACCGGACCTCAGTCTGCCCAGCAGATGGAGATTGGCTCCTGTCCTGTGACACCAACTGGGGTCAAGTGGACATGGGAACTGGGGAGTTAAGATAACCCAGACACAAGGGTCTAACAGAACACTAAGGCCCTGTTCTTGATCTTTGCCTGAGGAATTTACCAATGCTGCATTGGACTGCGACCAGGTCTTTTCCATGGTTACAAAGGCCCATTCTTACTGGGGCAAAAGGCAGCATGCATGTGCCTTCCTGGAATTCTAGAGAGCAAATGCCATGCTCGTGCTTGTGTGTGTGTGTGTGTGTGTGTGTGTGTGGGTGTGTGTGTGTGTGTGTGTGTGTGTGGTGTTTGTGAATAGATGACAAATATTTAACAAATGCTTATGGACCTCATACTGGATCATAGTTACTTAGATATGCTAGCTGATTCCAAAGTTCATAGCTATTCTACACCACAGCCGGCTGTCTCATTAAAACAGATTCCCTAGACTCAGAAAATGATAGCCTTCCAGAACCACTGAGCTATGCAGACTGTGTGATGAGTGGAAATAAAATATGCCATCCTAAGAATACCTAATAGTTATCGAATGCTTGTGGACACTGTGAATGATAGAAATATTAGAGCTAGAAGAGACCTTACAATGAATCATGGCTTCAACTAACATTTATTGAGTACCTATTACATGTCATTCATTTTTTCATACTTAGAGGATGCAGAAATGAATAAAATAGGCAGCTTATTTTCCCTTGTGGCATTTACATCCTAGTAGAAGAGACAAATAATTAACAAGTAAATAAGTAAGATAAACTCTGATCTTTATAAGTGCTGCTGCTAAGTCTCTTCAGTCGTGTCCGACTCTGTGTGATCCCGTAGACCACAGCCCACCAGGCTCCCCCGTCCCTGGAATTCTCCAGGCAAGAACACTGGAGCGGGTTGCCATTTCCTTCTCCAATGCATGAAAGTGAAAAGGGAAAGTGAAGTTGCTCAGTCGTATCCGACTCTTAGCGACCCCATGGACTGCAGCCCACCAGGCTCCTCCGCCCATGGGATTTTCCAGGCAAGAGTACTGGAGTGGGCTGCCATTGATGGAAATAAAGTAGGTGTACAATATAGACACTAAGAGATGAGGGAAAGCTTATGTAGATAGATTGGTCATGGGAAATCTCCAAGATGAATGTTCTCCATTTGCCCCCATAGATCCACTGTCTACCCTTCCCTATAAGCTCTGAACCCCCGGAGGCTGATCCAGCAAATCCAATGATAAGCAAAGTGGGGAGGACAGGGATGCATCAAGAAAGCCCTGGTGAACCCCAACACAGGAATCACTGTGGAAATCTATAGACTTCTGGAGTAAGGCCACTCACATGGCGCCATTCTTTGGGGGACCAGCCAGTGCGCTAGTAGGAGATGTGAAGATATTCATATTCTCCATAATGCCTTCCGGAGGGTATCCATGCTGGAGGAAGCTATAAACAATTAGATGAGATTATCTGTCCTGTAAATGTCAGCCAGGCTCTCTCTCTCTTTTTTATGAGGAAAGGAATTCACTGTTTATTAAAAGCAAATTGAAACAGGGATGAGATATCCTACACAATTATTAGGACGGCAACAATCCAAACAAACAAAACTCAAATGCTAATTGCTGGCAAGGACACACAATTACAGATTATTTCATATGCTACTTGTTGGACTGTATAATGGTACAGCCACTTTATTAGCCATCTTGTAGATTCTTTCTACGAAAAACATAGTATCAATCAGTCTCTTTTCCCATCCACACTAGTGTTTGCTCAGACGGCCATGAATAAAGTGGTCTTGACAACAGGGAAGCAGAAAACACCTGGGCTCAAAAGCCTGGACTTTTGGCTAGTGCCCCCTGCTGATGGTCCTCTCAATGGTAAGAGCAGCTGACACGGAGTGCCTGATGGGGACTGCTCTTCTAGGGGAGCTGCCAGTCACTTGGCTGTAGATTGGTTACAGAGCTGCCCTTACGTTGTAGAGAGAGTTGTTATTATTCAGTCACTCAGTCGTGTCCAGCTCTTGGTGACTCCATGGACTGTAGCACGCCAGGCTTCCCTGTCCTTCACTATCTGAGTTTGCTTAAACTCATGTCCACTGAGTTGGTGATGCCATCCAACCACCTTATCTTCTGTTGCCCCCTTCTCCTCCTGCCCTCAGTCTTTCCCAGCGTCAGGGTCTTTTCCAATGAGTAGGCTGTTCACATCAGGTGGACAAAGTATTGGAGCTTTAGTTCCAGCGTCTGTCCTTGCAATGAGTATTCAGAGTTGATTTCCTTTAGTGGACTGGTTTGACCTCCTTGCTGTCCAAGATCACAGTAATACATAGATATTCCGAATATGGATTTGCCTTCTCTTCCTGCAATACTTCTGCCAATTCTTTTCCCTCCTCTTAGTATCCCTCACAGTACCTCTGTCAGAAAAAGAAGAGAGGCAATGAGAACTGATACTGAAGAGACTGTGTCTGATCCTTTGCCTGGATTAGTCTACATCATAACCCCACAATGTAGGCACTATTATCATCCACTTTTTGTGGCTCTGCAAACCAAGACTTGAGGAGTTTAAGCTAGCTTATGACATGACTAGGATTAAATCAGGCTTTCTGGCTAAAAAGTCTGTGTTAAAAAATGAAATCACCATACTTCTTAGGAGAAAAGACTGATTTTGGAGTTGGAGAAGGGAAAATACAAGATGAATGAGAAATATTTATAATGTCAAAAAGAAAGGAAATGCCCCTCCCCCCCCCAAATAAAAGCAAAATGAGAAAGGGAGGAAGGCAGGGAGGAAAGAAGAGAGGTGGGGTTTGTCAAAAGGATACAGGAGCCGATCTAAAATCACTCAGTGGTCAAACCTAGAACAATGTGAGTAGCAAAAAGAAAAATAACAGCAATAATAGATTGTAACCCAAAGAATAAAACAAATGTCCATGAATCCATAAAGATATAAATAATTGATTGGATAAATAAATTTGTTGTGATTGTTGTTGTTTAATTGCTAGGTCGTGTCCAACCCTTTTGCGACCCCATGGACTGTAGCCCACCAGACTCCTGTCTATGGGATTTTCCAGGAAAGAACACTGGAGTGGCTTGCCGTTTCCTTCTCCAGGGGATGTTCCCAACCCAGGGAATGAAACTGCATCTCCTGTGTTGCAGGCTGATTCTTTACTGCTGAGCCACCAGGGAAGCCCCAATAGATAAATACCTAGTGTAAAAGGGATACATTTTTTTTTTAGAAGAATTCCAAGTAATTTATATAAATTCTCCCTCTGCCAAGAAGTGGAATGTAATTTCTCTCCTCCTGACTTCAGCCTGGACTAAAAACTAACTTTTAGAAAGAGGAAAAGAGTAACTTGACAGTAAAAAACCTGGCAGATCTTTACCTTAACCCAGACCTTAACCAAGATCACCACTAGTCAGTCATATTGATTCCGTATGTTCCCTGATGTGGCACTGTGAGAAGAGCGCTTCACTGTGGTGTTATTCCCCCAAACTCTTAACCCTGGTATGATCATGAGAAAACAGGAAACAAACCCAAATTGAAGGACATTCTACCAAAACTCTGACAGGCACTCTTTAAGACTGCCAACGTCATGGGAAACAAGGGAAGACTGGGAAATTGTTTGCAGACTGCAGGTGACTAACAAGACATAACAACTAAAGGAAGTGTGGTGTCCTGGACTATATCCAGGAACAGAAATAGGGTACTTGTTAAAAATGCAACTGACAAAATAAAACCTGTAGTTTATAAAGTATTGTACCAATATGTATTTCTCAGTTTCTGCAAATACAGCATAGCTCTGTATAATGTTAACATTAGGAAAAGTTGGATTACAAGTATTTGGAAATTCCCTGTGTAAAGTCTGAAGTTGTTTTTCCATAAATCTAACATTATTGCAAACAGTTTTTTCTTTAAAACTTAAGAAACCAGACCACTGTACTAGATCACCTCTGAGTCATAGTATTTGATAGAACTTCTCTGGGTACTGTTCTCCCCTGAGAACAGTTAGTCATGGGCCCAAGAAAATTTTCCTTTCTATCCAATTAATCCAGAAAATAAAGAAAGCATAAAAGGAGAGACCCAGGAGTTGATTTAGTCTCCAATTAATCAACAGTACTCCAAAGAGACTGCATTATTAACAGCTGTGCATGATTTAATAAATTCAGTGACACTACTAATAGCTATTGGTTCAGTGATGGAATTTTCTCAAAATACTCATAAAAACCACAGGTCTTGCATCTATTGTGATAATCTCCAGCTTCACCAACAAAATCGCATACTGGCCTTAATGAATAGCCACTGGAATAAATCATTTGAGACAGTCCGCAGCTTCATTATGCATTTGCTTGAAAAATTGGCCTCTTCGATGAATACATATAATGTATTTCTCAAGCCTGTCTCCACTACAACATCATGCTGTTGAATCAATGTAGACAGTAAATGGACTCCACAAACAAGGGAAATAAAGTGTAATTACCCAAGAAGCAAAATCAAGGGCCTGCCTTCTCCATAGCAGCTGGGTTTCCTCCAGTCACAACTGCAGTAGGACCCGAGTCTCTTCAATGCAGTTGGCATTCAGTTATCCCATACTTATTGAACATCTAGCTCTGAAATTCATAAAAATAGCCACCCTGTGTGCCAGGAAGTACAATCATTATTTTACTGCCAACTCTGCAAAATAGGCACTATTATCCCCACTGTTAGAAATGAAGAGATTGAGAGTCTGAAGCATTAAGCCATGTTGTTAGTTGGGCATCAAATCTAGATTTCCCTGGCTTTAAACATCAAGAATTTCCCCAGATACAGCACTGTTTATTCACAGAGCCTATTCTTAAAGAGATGGGAATACCAAAACACCTGACCTGCTTCTTGAGAAATCTGTATGTAGGTCAAGAAGCAACATTTAGAAATGGACATGGAGCAAACACTGTTAGAAATGAAGAGATTGAGAGTCTGAAGCATTAAGCCATGTTGTTAGTTGGGCATCAAATCTAGATTTCCCTGGCTTTAAACATCAAGAATTTCCCCAGATACAGCACTGTTTATTCACAGAGCCTATTCTTAAAGAGATGGGAATACCAAAACACCTGACCTGCTTCTTGAGAAATCTGTATGTAGGTCAAGAAGCAACATTTAGAAATGGACATGGAGCAACAGACTGGTTCCAAATTGGGAAAGGAGTATGTCGAAGCTGCATATTGTCACCCTGTTTATTTAACTTCTATGCAGAGTACATCATGAGAAATGCTGGGCTGGATGAAGCACAAGCTGGAATCAAGATTGCTTGGAGAATTATCAATAATCTCAAATATGCAGATGACACAACCCTTATGGCAGAAAGCAAAGAAGAACTAAAGAGCCTCTTGATGAAAGTGAAAGAGGAGAGTGAGAAAGTTGGCTTAAAGCTCAACATTCAGAAAACTAAGATCATGACATCTGGTCGCATCACTTCATGGGAAGTAGATGGGAAAACAGTGGAAACAGTGAGAGACTTACTTTTGGGGGCTCCAAAATCACTGCAGATGGTGACTGCAGCCATGAAATTACAAGACTCCTGCTCCTTGGAAGAAAAGCTATGACCAATCTAGACAGCATGTTAGAAAGCAATGACATTACTTTGTCAACAAAGGTCCATCTAGTCAAAGCTATGGTTTTTCCAGTAGTTATGTATGATGTGAGAGTTGGATTATAAAGAAAGCTGAGCATAGAAGAATTGATGCTTTTGAACTGTGGTGTTGGAGAACACTTTTGAGAGTCCCTTGGACTGCAAGGAGATCCATCCTAAAGGAGATAAGTCCTGGGTGTTCATTGGAAGGACTGATGCTGAAGCTGAAACTCCAATACTTTGGCCACCTGATGTGAAGAACTGACTCTCTGGAAAAGACCCTGATGCTGGAGAAGATTGAAGGCAGAAGGAGAAGGAGATGGCAGAGGATGAGATGGTTCGATAGTATCACCAACGCAATGGACATCAATCTGAGCAAGCTCCCGGAGTTGTCCTCCACCAGGACAGGGAGGCCTGGCATACTGCAATCCATGGGGTTGCAAAGAGTTGGACATGACTGAGCTGAGCTGAACTGAGCTGATCTTTGCTCACATGGGCCATGCAGCACAAACCTACACTCCTGGAAAACTAAATGAGCAGAAGTTATTCTTGAGATGAAGGTCATTTGATGTTTTCTTTCAAAGTCATTATTTAAATCAATTGCGTTCCAAAAAACATGAAATATAAGCACCATTTGGTTATCAGTTAATTGGTCCCAATTTTTTACTTCAAAGGTGTGCACTAAATTATATGTAAACATTGGTAGAAAATGAGAGTTTTCAATGGCAGACACACCTGTTCAAAGTATAATCCAGGGATGTGACTTTTACACTTTTTTCTCCCTTCAAGTCATGAGAAACTTTTTTCTTTTCAAAAACTGGGAAAAGAGCAACTAAGCCTGCATGCCACATCTACTGAGCCCAAGCATCACAACTGGCGGGCCCGTGCACCACAACAGAGGAGCCCACGCGGCGCGGCAGAGGCGCCATGTGCCACAGCCAAGGCCGGGTGCAGCCGCATACATAATTTAATGTAAGGAAAATAAGGCTGTTAAAAAATAGCTATAGAGAGAAGTTAGTAAACAGAAGACACCACAGCAGAAAGCACAAACGACAGTCCTGTGAGGCACACTCCAGAAACGGGAGCAAAACTCAGACAGGCAAGGGGGGACAGGATGACTGAGCCTCAGCTCTGATTCATGTATGTCTGTAAATGCTTCCCTGGGGGCTCAGGTGGTAAACAATTTGCCTGCCATGCATGAGTCCTGGTTCAGTCCCTGGGTGGGGAAGATCCCCTGGAGAGGGGAATGGCAACCCACTCCAGTATTCTTGCCTGGAGAATTCCATGGGCGGAGGAGCCTGGTGGGCTACAGTCCATGGGGTCACAAAGAGCTGGACACGACTGAGCGACTAACACACACGTTAAGTATTTTGGAATTACAGATGATATACATATGCCTTTTTTAGTCAGGATTTCTATATTTTTGTTTATTTCTATTCATACGAACATGATATGAAAATATATATAAAATATGAAAGTATATTTATGTGCTAATATTATATATAATCTCAAAATATAAAATAGGCATATTGCTGTATTTTTACATTTTTAAAAGTTTAAAATTTTTATTAAAAAAATTCTATAGCACTTTACAATTTTCCAATGTTCCACACATATGATTTCATAAAATCCCATAATAACCCTTTTCCCCAACCCCTACATTTCCCCTCCCACCTTTCTTCTCACTACCAGTAGCTCCTAGTTTGTTCTCTATATCTGTGAGTCTGCTTCTTTTTCACTTTATTCACTAGGTTTATTTTAGAGTTTACATATAACTGATAGCACACAGTATTTATCTTTCTCTGTCTGATTATTTCACTCAGCATGATGCCCTCCAAGTCCACCCATGTTGCTGCAAATGGCAAAATTTCATTCTTTTTGAAGACTAGTATTTCTTTGTATGTGGTGTATACCTACATATATCTTCTCTATCCATTTACCTGTTGATAGGCACTTAGGAAGGCATATTGTTTTGGATAATTTTTATTTTGAAATGAATCAGTAATGTCAGTTTTCTTTTTTCACTGGAAGTGCAGGGCTAGTTAATCAAATGTGGGGGCATGCCCTGATTGGATAAGAAAACCTCTTCAAAACAATGGTGTATAATTGGGAAGTTTCCACCTCCTTAGAGAATGTGATGAAAGCTATAGAATTTCTCCTTGAAAATGAATACACACTCATTCATGTGTGTGTTCTTTCTGAGACATGCATGAACACCTGGTGAGCAACCATTTGGAGAGTCCAGGAGCCTCCCAAGCCTTTGGTCATGTTTGTTTCTAAAATTTAGGGAAAGAGATTGACAAGCCACCAAGAGTTGTAAACATCAGTTCACAAACCCTTTGTTAAAGGGGTCCTGAGCTTTCTCTAGTTGCACACATGGGGCTGTTTTCCATGCCTTCTGATTCCTAGATAGTGTTCCAGAGGCACATGCCCACAGACAATGCAAGTCAGATGAGCGAGAGCAGAGCAGAGCAGGAGAGCGTGCACTCTGAACCTCTGGGACATCAGCAAGAGTCCCCCAGGGCTTAGAACCTGATAAACAGGCAAACCTGGCAGGCCAGAGAGTCCAGGCCACAAAGGCATGGCCAGGGGGGCCAGACCGCTGGCCTGGCTGCCTCTAGTTTGTGTGGGGGGCAGAGTGGAAATAATGTGTTGGAGCCGAGATCACAAAGACAGTATACAGAGCACGTGGGGTGGCCCCGAATAACAGAATAGAGTGCATCATATGCATGTTTCATTTTCATTCATTCAGCTGCACACGCAAGGAAATTGGAAGGAAAAGCATAAGTAAGATCAAAATGAAGAGTGAATAATTTAAGTCATGCAGGCCATGAGACCATTCCATTCATTGAACACAGGCCAGAAGGCAGTGGGTGCAAAGCTGATGGCAAGGCCTCGGAGAAGAGGAAGAACATGTGAAGAATGCTAAGGATTTCTTGATCACTGACCAGGAAACAAGCCTATCATCCAGTTGGAAAAAATAAGTGACTGTTCAAAGAAGTCCAAGAGGAATTAGGACCTGGGCCACAAAGAAACCTTAGCCGGTAAAGAAAGAGACAAACCTGTGATGTCAACTGCAAAAGATAGAAAAGCCTAGATAACTGCTTTAGAATTTGGGGATAGGTAGAGAATGAGTCTCCCTCTCTCTCTCCTTTGCTCTCTGTCTTAGAAATGAGCTGTACAGTATTCATTCATGGCAGAAAAACAGAACCAAAAATATTTGCTAATTAAGAAATATGGCCAGAACCCCAGAGTCACTAGCTACTATATCCCTGCTTCAGTCTGGTACGTTACTGGATTACACATTTTTTGGATGCTCCTAGGGTTTGTCACTGACAGAAATTTAAAGCACAAACTAAAGTGGATTTTATATCACATCTGAACTTGAACAAGAAAACCCAAACAGGGAAGGCCCTAGACTCAGCCCCACAGATGTCTTATGAGTGTGTGGAAAGCACGTGGTCTAGACTGCAGACTGTCGGTCATCGTTGCTATTTGGGCCACTGGGAGGAAATACTGGGTTCGTAGCCCATGAAAGTGGGGGATTTGGGCATGAACTAACATTTCATTTCTCAGCCTTACCTAGACCAAAGAATTTTCTGAGGGGCTCTACATATGTCATCAATCTCAAAGGCACTCACACCATTCCGGGAGAAT
Organism: Oreotragus oreotragus; assembly: GCA_006410675.1. Taxonomy (NCBI): domain Eukaryota; kingdom Metazoa; phylum Chordata; class Mammalia; order Artiodactyla; family Bovidae; genus Oreotragus; species Oreotragus oreotragus. The sequence continues at coordinate 305,765 of SJYX01009231.1, read as the reverse complement.
CACGGTATATGAAGCAGTCATTCTGTTGACTTCAAAAGCAAATGAAAAGTATTGTATCAAATATCAGACATAAATCAGAGGTAGAAGATGATGAGAGATTACAAGACAAAAATTTCTACTGGTCACTGGAACCTACTTTACACTTGGCAGAAATGAATCAATCTTGCAGATATATTAGTCTATACAATTCTGTTATCGTATCTGCAAAACTGCTAGAAAAAGTAACCACTGTCTTTCAGATAGTTGTTTATGTTTTATACCATGTTTTAACACGTACTATCTCATGCTGTAGTTATGAGGCAGACTGCCATAGTGAGGAAACTGAGCCTCAGGACTTAGTTTAGTGACTTGCAAAGTTCAGACCTGGACTGGAGTTGGCTATTTGGTCACGATGGCAAGGAACAAAATTTCACCACTAATACCATCCTGTTTGCTGCTAAGTCGCTAAATAGTGTCTGACTGTCTTGCTATAGTACCAGGCTCCTCTGTCCACGGGATTTCCCAGGCAAGAATACTGGAGGGGTTGCCATTTCCTTCTCCAGGGTTAGATCTTCCTGACCCAGAGATCAAGCCTGTGTCTCGTGCATTGCAGGCAGATTCTTTACCACTGAACCACCTGGGAAGCCTGATAACATCCTATCAGTTCAGTTCAGTCGCTCAGTCATGTCCGACTCTTTGCGACCCCATGAATTGCAGCACGCCAGGCCTCCCTGTCCATTACCAACTCCCGGAGTTCACTCAGACTCACGTCCATCGAGTCCGTGATGCCATCCAGCCATCTCATCCTCTGTCGTCCCCTTCTCCTCCTGCCCCCAATCCCTCCCAGCATCAGGGTCTTTTCCAATGAGTCAGCTCTTCGCATGAAGTGGCCAAAGTACTGGAGTTTCAGCTTCAGCATCATTCCTTCCAAAGAAATCCCAGGACTGATCTCCTTCAGAATGGACTGGTTGGACCTCCTTGCAGTCCAAGAGACTCTCAAGAGTCTTCTCCAACACCACAGTTCAAAAGCATCAATTCTTCGGTGCTCAGCCTTCTTCACAGTCCAACTCTCACATCCATACATGACCACAGGAAAAACCATAGCCTTGACTAGATGGACCTTAGTCGGCAAAGTAATGTCTCTGCTTTTGAATATGCTATCTAGGTTGGTCATAACTTTTCTTCCAAGGAGTAAGCGTCTTTTAATTTCATGGCTGCAGTCACCATCTGCAGTGATTTTGGAGCTCCCCAAAAGATAAAGTCTGACACTGTTTCCACTGTTTCCCCATCTATTTGCCATGAAGTGATGGGACCGGATATCATGATCTTCATTTTCTGAATGTTGAGCTTTAAGCCAACTTTTTCACTCTCCTCTTGCACTTTCATCAAGAGGCTTTTTAGTTCTTCTTCACTTTCTGCCATAAGGGTGGTGTCATCTGTATATCTGAGGTTATTGATATTTCTCCCGGCAATCTTGATTCCAGCTTGTGTTTCTTCCAGTCCAGCGTTTCTCATGATGTACTCTGCATATAAGTTAAATAAGCAGGGTGACAATATACAGCCTTGATGTACTCCTTTTCCTATTTGGAACCAGTCTGTTGTTCCATGTCCTATACTGAGCCACAAAAGAAAAGGAACGACTCTCTGGTTGTCTCACTGTTTGTTTAGCACTTGCAAGGACGTGGCAGAACAACAAGCCTGTTAGGGTGTTGCTCCCTCAGGCTCCGTCACTAATCCAGGATGAATGGATGCCCAATTTTACAGACTTCCCTGGAAATAATACTGGCTCACTACTCCTTCCTGCCTGTCCCAGTTCAGTGCTGTTGCTTTGTTTTTAATCCCTCCCCCATTTATCTGCTGTAAAGCCTCGCCAGTTCTAGCATTCTAAACTATGTGTCAGTACAAATACAGGAGGCATTTGTCATGTACTTAACATGCTGTGTTACTACATCCACCTCTGGAAAATACGGCAAGTGTATGTTAGTCTCTAGTGTCTTTGTTTGTGAGATTTTCTCATTACAGAAAACCAAAAATGGCAGAAGATGACTTATTTTGTCTGTAATTTAGGCAACCTTCTATTTATTCTTGTATAATTATAATAATGTCTCTAGAACTCAACATTATATTCAAACCCTCAACTCCCTCATGCACTTGGCAGGTTTTGAAAATAGAATAGAAGGAATGACTTCAATTTTAAAGAGGAAAACAAGTGCTGAGCTCATGTAAAGTAATTATAACTTCATGAAAGTCTTGAGATATTGCATGCACAAATGCTTCTCAAAATGGGCTCTCCCCTCCCTTCCAAACTGAACCTAAATCCAGTCTGCTCTCCTATACCCAGACAGAAGACAAATTTCTACTTATAAATTTTGCTGTCAGGATACAATTTTTAAAAGTATTCCTTTAGGCACACATCTAAATGACATTTGTAACATCATGAGAAGCCTATAAAAAGACACTAAAGAAGATATATGTTCTATAATCTCAATATAAAAATATGTAACATAAAATATGTTTTAAATGGCTGGGAAGAGGTACATAAAATGTTTGTAATAATGATCTCTGGGTTATACGGTGATGATTAACTTGTGATCTTGTTTTTCCATTCTCCTAAGTTTCTACCATAGTTATATATGGGTTGTTTTAAAAGATATTCTTTTTCTTAAAGCAGTCCTTCCCATATTATAGCAATTATGTATCAATGTTGCACTCCTGCAACTAACTACTTCCATATCTAGCTCACACTACTAGCAGGACTTAACACTGCTGCGTACTCTACCCAGCCCTCTTCCTTCCCCACTCTTTATGCTCCACGTAGGAAAGTTTGTCTATTCCTATTGCTACAATTATACTCTGTATGTTAATAATTCCCAAACATGGAATATTCCATATCTCAGAACTGTCCTTTGAACTAAAGTTATGCATCTAGACGCCCAACTAGCATGCCTACCATGATCACACAATGGCAACTCAAACTCAGTATGTTCAAGTCAGAATTAGGACCCGGGCTGCAGAGAAATAAAAACATTAAGGTTAATGATGATTTGGGGCTACAGAGTTATTACTCTGATGGGAATCGAGGAAGATGATGCTGGTACAAAAAAGGAAGTAATCAGAGAGCGAGAGTCCAGCAAGGAGGCTTTAAGATGACACTGAGACTAAGGGCAATTTTCTTTCTCATTAAATAATCATAAGGGTTACCAAAAAGAATTACCTCATTGATGCAGTGATTTCGCCAAGTGCAAAACCTTTGTCTTTAGGGAACAAGTAAATGTTTCAGGAAATTAATAATGAAGCAACCACAAGAAGAACAGTTTCCCCTACTCACTCCCCCGTGGTTGCCCTTTTCACTCTCAGCAAGTGCTTGAAAACACTCCTGAACACTTGGCGATTAGGACATGATTAAATTTTTTAGCCTTAAATTTTTTTTTATTAATTTTGTGTTTGCAGTATGTTTTTCTCTGTTAATCAAACCTCTTTAAGACCATCTTTTGGAGAAGGAAATGGCAGCCCACTCCAGTATTCTTGCCTGGAGAAATCCACGGATGTAGGAGCCTGGTGGGCTACAGTCCATGGAGTTGCAAAGAGTCGGGCATGATTTAGTGACTAAATGACAATGACAAAGAGTATCTTTAAAGGGATAAAACATGAGAAAGGTGAATATCATAGACTTGTGGACTTACTGAAAGCTGGTATTAAAATGAGGATTCTTCCACGAATAACATTTGTATGATTTTCCTTATATTCATCAATTAAAAGTAAGGTTCAAATGCCATCCTGCATCATTGAATCAGTTTACTTCTCTGAGCCTCTGTTTCCTCCTTAGTAAAACAAGGATGATGATGGTGTTTACCTCCAAAGACAGCTGTGAGGACTAAGTATATAGTATTTTTCACTGGGCTTAGCACACACTAAGTCCCTTCAGTTGTGTCCAACTCTGTGCGACCCTATGAACTGTAGCCTGCCAGGCTCTTCTGTCCATGGGATTCTCCAGGCAAGAATACTGGGGTGGCTTGCCATCTCCTCCTCCAGAGGATCTTTGTGACTCAGAGATCAAATCTGCATCCCTTATGTCTACCTTGGCAGGCGCTCTCTTTACCACTCGCGCCACCTGGGAAGCCCTGAGCACATGCTAACACATAGTAAATGGTGTCCGTGGCTTCAGTGGTGTAACAGCAGCAGCTGGAGTGGTGGCGATGGCAGAGATGATGGTGGTGTAACAGCGGCAGCTGGAGTGGTGGTGATGGCAGAGATGACGGTGGTGGTGTCAGTGGCAGCTGGAGTGGTGGCGATGGCAGAGATGACGGTGGTGGTGTAACAGTGGCAGCTGGAGTGGTGGCGATGGCAGAGATGGTGGTGGTGTAACAGTGGCAGCTGGAGTGGTGGCGATGGCAGAGATGGTGGTGGTGTAACAGTGGCAGCTGGAGTGGTGGCGATGGCAGAGATGGTGGTGGTGTAACAGTGGCAGCTGGAGTGGTGGCGATGGCAGAGATGGTGGTGGTGTAACAGTGGCAGCTGGAGTGGTGGCGATGGCAGAGATGGTGGTGGTGTAACAGTGGCAGCTGGAGTGGTGGCGATGGCAGAGATGACGGTGGTGGGGTCAGCGGCAGCTGGAGTGGTGGCGATGGCAGAGATGACGGTGGTGGTGTCAGTGGCAGCTGGAGTGGTGGCGATGGCAGAGATGACGGTGGTGGTGTAACAGTGGCAGCTGGAGTGGTGGCGATGGCAGAGATGGTGGTGGTGTAACAGTGGCAGCTGGAGTGGTGGCGATGGCAGAGATGACGGTGGTGGCGTCAGCGGCAGCTGGAGTGGTGGCGATGGCAGAGATGACGGTGGTGGTGTCAGTGGCAGCTGGAGTGGTGGCGATGGCAGAGATGATGGTGGTGTAACAGTGGCAGCTGGAGTGGTGGCGATGGCAGAGATGACGGTGGTGGCGTCAGCGGCAGCTGGAGTGGTTGCGATGGCAGAGATGACGGTGGTGGTGTCAGTGGCAGCTGGAGTGGTGGTGATGGCAGAGATGATGGTGGTGTAACAGTGGCAGCTGAAGTGGTGGCGATGGCAGAGATGGTGGTGGTGGTGTCAGCGGCATCTGGAGTGGTAGCGATGGCAGAGATGACAGTGGAGGTGTAACAGTGGCAGTTGCTGGAGTGAAGGTGAAACTTGAGCACTGGTGATGGGGGATGATAGTGGTAGTGGCGGTGTGGCAACGGTGCCAGTCATGGTGGTGGCAGTGACCCTGCTGGTGCTGATGGTGCTGGGAGCAGTGGAACAGTGGTGGCGAGTGGCACTGCTGGGTATGGAGGTGGTGGCTGTGTTGGAAAGGGGGGTGGAAGTGAGGTGGTTGCCTGGGTGGAGGTGAGGGTAGAGGTGATGGAAGAGGAGCTGGAGGTGGTGGAAATGGAGGCATAGGGAAGGTGGCTTCACTGTATTTCATTCCTAAAGCAAGGGTGGTTTCCTCAGCGGGAATACAACCCTGACTGGTTGGTCATCAGAGTTGATCAGGGCTTTGCAAGGGCATTCCATGAGAGCTGTTGCAAAGCATCTTTTCATGTAGGACTTTACTAGTTCCCTAGTTCTGCTCATGTCCCAGCTCATGACACTTCCTGTGGCTGTAAAAAGTCCAGAAGGGAATTAACTGATGAGAAAGCCAATGTATTGAATGAACTTAACTTGAGAGAGGGTTAGAAGTCCATTTAATTTTTTCCCCTCGGTCCCTCCAAATCCAACGTTTTCCCCCATTCCTGGATGAAATCTTACACAGGACTTTCTGGGGGTTTTGTTTGTTTGTTTTTTAAGATATTGAACAATTAAGCCCTCCATTCTGGCATAAAAATGTTAAGTCAAATCTAATAATTATTTATTTCCAGGGAAGTAAAACACAATAATCGAAACCTTGTAAATTTCTCACCCAGCACACGCTTGCTTCAGGTTGGGTGCCTGGTCTCTGCCATTCCTAAGATGCTGTTTCTGAATATCCCAGGCCAGGCCAACAGGGTGAGTGGTTTAGGTGAGAAAGAAATTGTCATACGTGTTGCCCTGTTGTCTTCTGGGCTGGTCCCTCTGGATGGGAGGCAGAAGATAACCATTTTCTGGGTTTCACCCTCATTGGCACTTTTGCAGGCTCCTCACCCTAGACACACACAGCACACACACACAAACACACATGCATACATACCACCCCACCATACCTCTGAGAGTGGCTTCCTCAGCACAGGCAAGACTCCACTTCTCAGGCTCTGGACTGGGATGGCCTGGCCCTCTCTTGGGATCACACTGTCCCACCAGTCTGTCTTCTTTGGTCCCTTTCACCAAGCCCTCTTCTGGTCCCTGGAGAATGCTGACCTTTGTTCTCTGTGGTCGCTGGGTGCAGTGTCAGCCTCACTCACTCCTCTTTGGCTTCTCTTGATGATGTTTTGACACATGTTTCCAGGTGCCCCACATGCCAGTGGGGCACATGCTGTGCTCTCGGGATGGTTCCATCAAAACCCTCTCACTTGACTTAAAATAAGAGGGAAAAAAAAGCCCTTACTACCCTCCCAGGGATACAGGGAGGAGCCCAGAGACCTGACAACTTTGCCAAAGAAACCCTCCATCTACCACCTGTCTTAAGCCTGGACTTGGGTGAAGGGCCCCTGCATCCTGTTCTGGTTTTCCAGCCTCTCAGCATGCCCTGCTGAGGCCTGGGGGTGCTTGCACCTACGGTGCTGTTGCAAGGCTTCAGAGCCCTGCTGGGAGCCCTAGTCAGACTGATGTTTACCATCCCCTTACAAGAGACTTGGAATACTGGCAAAGAAATGAAAAAAAAAAATTATGAGCGTTCTTGGTCTAGGAAAACAAATACGAAAAGGTGACAATCATAATTTTTTAAAGTACCCTGTGTTTGTTGAACAAAGCTTTTATACATGCTGTTGCATGATTTTCAAGGACTCAGAGATGGATATGGGGATCAGAGTAATAACCTAAAATGTGGATAATGTGGCAGAGTTTACTGAGAGCTTTCTCACAAATTGTCTCATTTGATCCTCGTGAGAAGCCTGCAAAGTCGATGCTGTTCATTTCATTTTACAGGAAAACCAGCATCAGGAGTGGCAAAGGAGGTTAGTCACACAAATCTCTGACCCATATCAGCTGAGGCCTGCTGGCTAGAGAAGTGTTATTCAGGTTAGAGTTCAAGTGTAGAAATAGAAAGTAATCATTGAGGAATGCTCATAGCATTTTTTTACTATGAATAATCACATTTTGGGGGCTTCGCTGGTGGCTCAGATGGTAAAGAATCTGCTTGCAATGCATGAGACTCAGGTTCGAGTCTGGAGTGGCAATCCACTCCAGTGTTCTTGCCTGGAGAATTCCATAGACAGAGGAACCTAATGAACTACCAGTCCATGGTTTATCATATTTTTAATTGGAGGATAATTGCTCACCAATGTTGTGTTAGTTTCTGCTCTAAACAAGGTGACTCAGCTATATGTACACATATATCTCCTCTCTCTTGAGCCTCCATTCCGCCCCACTGCCACCTGACCTATCTAGGTCATCACAGAGCACCAAGCTGAGCCCCCTATGTCATGCACAGCTTCCTAGGTCATCACAAAGCGCCAAGCTGAGCCCCCAATGTCATGCACCAGCTTCCTAGGTCATCACAGAGCACCAAGCTGAGCCCCGTATGTCATGCACCAGCTTCCTAGGTCATCACAGAGCACCAAGCTGAGCTCCCTATGTCGTGCACCAGCATCCTGCAAGCTATGTTACACACGAGTGTGTACATTATGTCAAGGCTGCTCTGTCAGTCTGTCCCATCCTCTCCCTCACACCCTGTGTCCACAAATCCATTCTCTATGTCTGTGGCTCTATTCCTGCCCTGCAAAGAATTTCATCAGTGCCATTTTTCTAGGTAGTATATATGTGTTAATATGTAAAGTTTGTTTTTCTCTTTCTGACTTATTTCCCTCTGTATGACATACTCTAAGTTCATCCACATCACTATAAATCTCATAGCATTTTAATGTTGTCATACCATCCATGCATGTAATCAGTAGACTTGTCCATTGAGCAGGGCACGGACCACTTCAGGTGTTATCAGGCTTACAGGATTTGTGCAGCATGAGCTATGTACTAGTCATATACAATAGGACTTGCATTCTGGTCTGCATTCGGATAGACATTAAAAGAGGGCGGCGGGGGGGCGTCCTTAAAAATAAGTAAATTTAAAAAAATATGCCCTACACAGAGTAGTGCATTCAGAAGGATCATAAGCAGTACTGTGGTTAATTAATGATGTCTGCATGAGTGTGGGGATAGGAGGCAGTGATGTGCAGGCTATATTATGCCCTCTGTTATGTCATGAGGTCCTGTTACAGCAGAACCCACTTAGGTCTTGAAAAGAGACATATGTGGGAAAAGGAGAGCTTCCCAGGTGACTCAGTGGTAAAGAATGGCCTGCCAATACAGGAGACATGGGTTCAATTCCTGGGTCAGGAAGATCCCCTAGAGAAGGAAATGGCAACTCACTCCAGTATTCTTGCCTGGAGAATTCCATGGACAGAGGAGCCTGGTGGGCTACAGTTCATGGGGTTGCAAAGAGTCAAATGCAACTGAGCACACGTGCACACATGTGGAAAGGAAGCTAGATATTACACTGATAAATCTATGTCAACGGGAAAGAAAAAAGCACAACTTACAGGTGAGAGTTTATTTGGTGGATTTTTCTGAGAACTCAAGCCCAGAAGGCAGTCTCTCGAGTTTGAGGGACTCCACCAGAGGTAAGGGAGGAGCCAGGATATAGGGGAGTTTTGCAACAAAATCTAGTAAGAAATGGAATATTTCCTGCCAAATTAGTAAACAACAGATGTCCCAGTCACCAGGATGATGAGCTAGTGAACCCTGAGGGATCTCAGCAAGGAAAAGAATACCTGTCATCTAGCATCCCTCAGTCTGCAGCCACTCTCCATGGTGAGCTCTGAGGGCACTCAGAATGTGAAAACACAGAACATTGGACCCAAACAGCTGAAGTGCATATCAAAGGAATGATTTCAGGGAGTCCAAACTCTGGCATCTTCCCATATATAGAAAAGCACTTAATTCCTTAACTGGGGGTATCTGGTTTTCTGTAATTAACAATCATCTCTTGATGTTCTGTCTTCCCTTCGTTCCGTATGTTCTATATAACCGGGCTTCCCTTGTGGCTCAGCTGGTAAAGAATCCACCTGCAGTGCAGGAGACCCAGGTTGATCCCTGGGTTGGGAAGATCCCCGGGAGAAGGGAATGGCTACCCACTCCAGTATTCTGGCCTGGAGAATTTCATGGACTGTGTAGTCCATGGGGCCACAAAGAGCTGGACACAGCTGAGTGACTTTCACCTCCATTTTTCCCTTTACCTCCTCAGAGCAGTTTCTCAGAACTGTCTGAGGTGCTGTCTCCTGGACTGCAGCCCTCATTTTGCCCCCAAATAAAACTTAACTTGCAACTCTCATGTTGTGCAAATTTTTTCAACAGGTAGTCAAAACATCAAAGATTATGTTACTTAAAGAAAACCAGACATCTCAAGTTAATATGTTTCATGCTTTTCTGTGTATGGAAAGATGCAAATGTCTGGGCTCACTGAAATCATTCATTTGATATGCAACTTAATTACCTAAGGCCACTATCCTGTCTTTCTCCATCCTGACTCACATCAGGGTGTACAGTGGGGATTGCTGCAGTGGCTGAGGACTTGATGACCACAACCCACAGCATCCTCTGTTTACTGACATAGCAGGCCACATTCTTCATCCACACCTGATTACAAAAACACTTTCTGTTTTCAAGATGCTTTACAAGTTTTAAAGATATTTAACATGTACCGTCTCATTTGATACTTGCAACAATCCTGTTAAGACAAAGAACAGAGCATTAGTTCCATGTTACAGAGAGGAAAGCTGTGAGCCAGAACATTTACATTCCTACCCACGCCCAAAGGGCTAGACAGTGGCAGTGCTGGAACTGGAACCCAGGCAGGTCTCCAATTTTCAGTCTAAATATTGGTACCACCACCCCAGATTGCCACACTGTGCCTGGTTGATGGCGAAATAAAGGGATTTATAGGATATAGCTGATTCACTGTGCTGTACAGCAGAAACTAACACAAAATTGTAAAGCAACTATACTCCAATTTTTTTTTAAAGAAATGTATAGGCAAGATTTGAGTAAAATAGAAATGTCACATGATGTCAGTTTTGCCACAGAAAAGTTTAGATAATTTCATGGATGGCATTCCTAGGTGGTTTTTAGATTGACATCACTGAAGACAGGCTGCCCTGATAATGAAAAGTAATTGCCACTTTCAAACAAATCTCTGGGCTGGAGAGGAACATGGGTCTAAACTCGCAATGACAATTTCTCCCTTCGTTTCAAGTCTTAGGCCTAGTTCCAGATGTGATCACTTGAGTGATGTTGTAAATTGGTTAGTAAAACTTTCTTTCTGTGCTACACGCATCTATTGAGCATTTGCTGTGTGCCAGAAACTAAAACAGGCCTGAGAGATGCAGACAACGCAGGAACAAAATATGCACGAACAAATATTTGCAATGAACAGGGCTTCCCTCGTGGCTCAGCTGGCAAAGAATCCGCCTGCAATGAGAGAGACCTGGATTCAATCCCTGGGTTGGGAAGATCCCCTGGAGAAGGGAAAGGCTACCCACTCCAGTATTCTGGCCTGGAGAATTCCAAGGAGGGATCGCAGAGTCGGACACAACTGAGCGACTTTTATTTTCATCATATGTGCAATAGTAATAGATACAAAGAGGTCCAGAACTGCTTCAGAGGAGGGAGAGATTAACTCTGTGGGTAGAGAGGGTGAAGAAAGCAGGAAAGGAGAAGGATTCACCAAGGAGATGATCCTGCTCATGGCATGTTTTATAGGGTGAATAAGCAGACAGATCAAGAAAGAACATTCAGAAAAAAGGAACAGCAAATGCAAAGGCACACAAGATGTTGAATCTCCTGATGGGGTTGGGGAAATACAGACTATTCTACTCATGGTTTATGTGTGTGTGTACACCTGCGTGCACACACATGTGTATGTTTTTCCTGGTAAAATATATGACTTACCATTTTAGGTGAACAATTCAGTGGCATTAAATGCCTTCGCATTAAGTGCAATCCTCTGAAGATAGATGATTTTCCACTTTTTTCAAAGGTACAATGGGAAGCAAATCAGGATTTGATCTACACCATGCAGTTTTTCAAAGAAACTCATCTGTTGTTCACAGGAAAGGTACACATTTCTCCTTATTGAAACTAGCCAGGTTCTTAACCTCACTGAGACTTAGTATCTTCTTTGACAATATATAAGGATAGTAACAGAACCAACTGGCATTCCTGAGTTGTGAAAATTAACCACGTAGAATGGTTGAACAGCATTAGCACACTGTAAGTGCTTCATGTTTTACTGGTGATGGTGGTGATGATGCTAGCGGTGGTGGTAGTGAGGATGGTGATGAAGATGACAGTGATAATTTCTCCTTTACTTGATCTCTTATCCCCCACTGCCACATCTTGGCTTCCAGGACCAAATATGGAATGAATGTGTGATAATTTGATTATAGTTTGATGGTATGGAGTATTGTTGAGCCCACAGAGGCTTTACTGAAGACTTTGCAGCTCATTATCTTGTGGGCAAAGTTGATGAACTGCTGGTAGAGCTTATTGGCATACTAATCTAAGTCTCTTCTACCAGAAACCTCACAGCAGTGCCAACCACTTTCTGTAAATACAGCCCGTCCTTTTATTCACAGATTCCGTATATGTGAATTCACATACTAGAATTCACATTTATTGCCAACATTTATTTGCAACTCAAAGTCAAAGTCAATACTCATGAAACTGGCCGTCACTTGCAGACATGCAGAGAGCTGCAAAAATTTGAATTCCCCAGGACACACATTCCCAGTGGAGGTCAAAGAAGGTGACACTCTGCTTCTTGCTTCCGTTCTCAGACTGTAAGCAAGTGTTCTTTTCACGGTCTATTTAGAGCCACGTGTTTCACATTTCTGTACTCTTTGTTGGTGATCTTGCTGTTTGGAATGGTCCCCAAGGGCAGTGCTGCTCAGTGCCCCTATGTGTAAGAAGACTGTGACACGCCTTATGAAGAAAATAAATGTCAAGGAGATGTTTCATTCAGCCGTGAGTCAAAGTGCTGTTGATCATGAACTCAGTGAACCAGTTTTCTATTGAATGAGGTGTCTTTAGACAGAAAGACAAAGAAAAACTTTATGTACTTATGGTTTGATGAAAATGTGATCAGAGGTTCTCAGGAACCTAGCCATGTATTTCCCCTACAAGTAGTGGTTCAGAATTCACTAATTCTGTGTCTGCAGTGACTTTGTAAACAGTGACTATCTCAAATAACAGGAGGCAGTTGAATGAGGAAGGAAATGGCCCACAGGGTCCCCAGCATGTGAGCACGTTGGTGGAGAGAGGTGCACAGGGACAGTAGTGGCCCTTCCGGTGCCAGGCTCTGCTGGAAAAAGGGAGGTCTGCTCTGACTTCTGCTGACTCAGGCAAGACAGGAAATGCTCCCATCATGGTTTGGGCACAAGAAGTCCCCACAACTCATCACATAAATGTTTCTGAGAACAGACTTTTGGGTGTGGGGTGGTGGAACATGAGCTTTCCTTTTCAGAAAGCTACCTACACAGACTCAAAATGACTTAAATTCCAGTTACCCCTTTCCCTGGAACTTTGGTGAAGCTTCTGGGAAATGATGTTACTCTTTTCCTGATCAGACCTTCCAGTGTCTTTCCTTCTAAATAGTATACGGAGTTACTAAAATGTCTTCAGTGTGACTACTGTGCACCTGCCCTGGAAGATGACACCCACCTCTGGGGCCAGGTCTAAGCATCCAGAGTGAAACAGTCCTAGGCTTGCACAGGTAAAAAAAATGTATTACTTCTCTTGCTCCCAGCAGTCATATCTTCAACTGAGTAGGAGGTTCTTCGTATCACAGTGACATTCTAAAGGGGATGCCGTGAGCTGAAATGTCTGGCGGGACAGTGCCTAGTCTGTGAGGGAGCTGGGGCAGACACCTCATTGCTCATCCTGTATTTCAAGGCATTATCCACCAAGCAGCTGGGCAGTCCGGGCATGAGTACAACGATGCCCCCCTGATGAGACTTCCCTGGTGTCCAGTGGTTAAGAATCTGCCTTCCAATGCCAGGGACCAGGTTCAGTCCCTGGTCAGGGAGCTAAGATCCCAAGTGAGCAGGGCAACTAAGCCCATGTACCATAACTAGAGAGCCCATGTACCATAACTAGAGAGTCCACGTGCTGTGACGAAGACCTGATACAGCCAAAATAAGAGTAAATAAACATTAAAAGTCAGACATTACCCTTCTTGTGCGCTAGAGGAGACCACATTTGCAAGCTCCCTGTGCACCCCTCCCTAGATTCTTTTTCCTCCTCTTTCCTTTTCTCCCCTCTTTCTCTCTTCCTTCCCTCTTTCTCTGTTTCCTTCTTCCCTGTCATCTCTCCATCGTAATCAGCTCAAATGCTCTTTAATAATAATCGTCACATACTAGGTGACGGATGGAATATATAGATAGGGGTTTGGGGTTTGAGCCCCTTCTGTCCCTTACTAAGGGCATGAGTTTGGTCAGTTTGTTCATCAGATATTGAGTGGGAAAAATATTCCTTTCTGGGCACCATTCTGGGTCCTCAGGCTAGTGCAGGAAATAAGCAGAACAGTTTGATGTCCTTGTGAAGGTCAGATGCTAGCAGGCATAGACAGACAACAGTAAACAGCAATTATGTAAGTTAAAGATGAGGAGTGCCATGGAGTCAGACGCACTGTCTTGTGCCACAAGGGTGGCCGATAAGTGCCATGGAAGAGAGAAAACATGGAGCAAGATTCACAGGATGCACACAGCAGGAGGAGGGAAGACCACAAAGGATTACCCTCTCCAAGACCCCACACACTCTTATAGAATATGTGGATGACACTCTCTAGCTCTACTTGCCAGGATGGAATAAAACAATGCGTGCAAAAGGGCCATATAAGTCATAAATCATGAGAAGAATGTTTACTGTTTGAGGAAGAATGTTTTCATCCGTATCACCCCCAAGTTTAACATAAACTCATGATTGAGACAAGAACGAGATGAGGGACAGAAATTCACATTTGCCACGTGTTTACCTTGTGCCACGTACTGTGTAGGCCTTCCACCTCAGGGACATCTCATCTTCACAGTGAACATCATTATCCCAGTTTGATGGCTGAGAAGTGACCTAACCCACCCAAGGTCAGGGCACAGAGCTGGGAGATGATGGTGCCAGACTGAGGCTCCATCTCTGCCTTTCTGGGGCTTTTTCCTCCGGAGATTCAATGTGTAAACCTGGTGGACGACCTCTCAAATTCCTTCAATTCCAACAGTGCACAGAGTCTCAGTGATTACTCTGCTGAGTGAGGATAATTGGATGACCCAGAGAGAAACCTGTCTCTGAAGAAAATTAGTTCCTTGGCTTCTTATAGCTCTCCTGGCAACACAGATCTTGAGGGAATCAGACAGCAGCCTGACGGGTCAAGATGAAGGGGAGGACAACAGAGGATTGACTCAAGGGGCTTCCTCCACCTCATGGGGTCCTAGAACCCATGAAGAAGATAAAAGCGTGGGTATTGAGCTGCCACTTTGAAGCCTCTGAATAGCTAAATAAGAAAGGTTGGACCACAGCTGAAGAAGCACCTTCTGACAGTGAGGTAATATCAGAAGGGGTCACCCACCATGCAATAAGCACAAGGTGGCTTAGAAAAGGCAACACTATATCTATCAAGATCCACGCGTGTGCCCAGGAAGCACTGACAAGTATGTTAAATATTGCTTGCTAAGAATTGGCCAGGAAAAAAACAGGGTTCTTTCATGCTTTTATCCCAGTGTTTGAGGTTTTGAGATATTAAATCACTTAATATTATAGGTAACATAGTGTTTTTTGGCTGTTATCTCCTGTCTGATCCCTGTCAGGTTATGAATAAAGATAGTCTGATTTACATATTTATTAGCTACATTTTACAAGAAAATAGCAGCCTCGTGTCTCCCATGGTCCACAGTCTGCCCTGACTGGCAAGGACATTTAAAATAAGCCCCTGTCACAAACTCTTATTTATACTGGTCATAGTGATAGCTGTGCGTGAAATTATAATAAAGAGATGCTCCCACAAGTCTGTGCTGAATATCAAGTTTAAGTGCAATGAGGTCATTTGGTGAGTCTGTGACTCTTCTAATTAGGTAAGGGAGATACTGATGCCCCTGAATCCCCACCTCAGGACACAGTGCCCAGATCAGCTCACAGAACAAAGGTTCAGAGTATAACATCCTGTCTGGGCGCAGTGGCACCTATGTCTTTTGCAGAAAGACTTGTCACTTCGAGGGGACATTCCAGGGGGCCCCAACATTCATGGCGGTTTGTTCAGAACCCCTCGAATCACTTGACCACCACTGCAGAGTTTCAGTCATTCTCCTGGGAATACGGGCTCCTTCAAGAAAGCACTGAACACAATTAGTTTCCTAGTCCAGTTTCCTTTGTCTTATAGAAAAAAGTGCTAAGTCACTTTAGTCATGTCCAACTATTTTCAGTCCTATGGACTATAGCCCGCCAGGCTCCTCTGTCCATGGGATTCTCCAGGCAAGAATACTGGACTGGGTTGCCATGCCCTCCTCCAGGGGATCTTTTCAACCCAGGGATCAAAACTGAGTCTCTTATGTCTCAGGTTCTTTGCCACTGCATTGGCAGGCAGGCTCTGGCACCACCTGGAGAGCCCCTAATTACCTTTATATTTTAACAGGCCCTCCTCTTCACAGACATAGAGGTACCTACAAGTGGAAACTGTTTGGTAAAAAACACAAGCGTCTTGACTGGGGAGGGCTCTGTGATGGTAGAGTTGGTGCCCTCCACCGCTCCCCTGGGAGACTCCTCGTGTCTTCTCATTTCCTAGAACACAGATGTTCACCCGTGTTGCAGGACCATATAGCAGATGGGCACAAGAGAATACAATTCTGAATGAATGCAGTTTCATTTTCTAATTACATCTTGGGGTTTTCTTTTCTCAGTTCGGTTCAGTTGTGTTGACTCTTTGCGACCCCATGGACTGCAACACACCAGGCTTCCCTGTCTCACCAACTCCCAGAGTTTGCTCAAACTCATGTCCATCGAGTCGGTGATGTCATCCAGTCATCTCATCCTCTATTTCTTTTCTAACTACTGACATAATCATAATTGTGTGACCATTCAAGTAGCATGTGAGTGGCGCAGCTACCATTGGACCCACGTTTTGACGATGAAAAATAAAATCTTTTTAACACTCTACTGCTTAACTTGTTAATCCAACAACTTACTGGCCTACTGCCTACTTCCCTGGTCATGGGAAGGACTTGAAAACAATATGGACATTTGGCACAAATCTTTGAAAGAGGTATTCATTATCTGTTTTCTCAAGAGAGCCTGGAAACAACTTTATAGTCATTCCAAAAGGAGGCATCTTCTGAGAAGTCACACCAAAGGTAGTTTGCATCCTTATCTAATGAGAGCATCACAGGTGGTTTCAAAGATTTGCTGGAGACTTGAAGATCCTGTTTCTGAGACATCGATCCTCTCTAAGCTGTTTCAGTTCAAGATTTATTCATTGACTCAGAAGTTCACTCATTTACTCAGAATTCATTCCTATGAACATAGATTAAATGCTGAGGACATAATATAAATTTAGGAATTGCTGGGTGGTTCTCCAGAGGTAAAACACTGATAGGTACTTTAAAGTCTCTTGTGACAGACAAGTCTTTGGTTTTCTTCACTTCTGTGAGCTCAAAACTGGAATCTTCCAAACTGAGCTTGACCACCTAAGGTCAGGGACCTCCCTCAGATGTGTGGCTCTTTTGGAAAACCGGATGCATTCTTAGATCATCTCCAGCAGGCCTCCTGTGAGCTGACATCCAGTTTCGAGAACCTGTCTTTCTCCTTGAGTGATTCAAGCAAGTTGAAGCTCCTTGAACAAGGCTTTCTCCCCAACATTTAACCTCCTGACCAGAATCAAGACACTTTCAGGAGGGACCCACAAACTGCAGTGGGCCCATCAGGGGTTTCTCTGAGATGTTCAGTTATAGCCTGAGAGGGGCACAAGGGATGGAGACCCCGTGAGGCACAAGGAGGTCAATGGAGGGCCAGAGAACACTGCAGGGAAAGACGCAGGTGAGCTGGGGTTGGGAGACAAAGAACCCGGTCCAGAGGCCAGGAGGGTCTGCTGACCTCAACACCCCCCAGCGTTCTCTCTCTCCTCTTTCCACAGACAAGGTTCTCCCTCCACCATTGCTCTCTGTCATCCCCTCAAAATCACCATTAATAGAACATTTGGGTATTGTGTATAAAATCTGGAAGTTGCATCTTCATGTGAGAGGGAGAGAAAATAAAAAAGAAATGAAGGCTATCGAGAGGACAGGAGATAACAAGTGTTGGCAAGGATGTGGAGAAAAGGGGATCCTCATACATTGTTGGTGGGAGTGCAGATTGGTTCTGCCACTGTGGAGGTTCTCTACAGATTTAAAAATAGATTTAATTTTCAAATAAATTAAAAATTACCATTTTAATCCAATTAAAATTATTTATTTTAGAATAATTAAGAATCGCTACCATATGATCCAGCAGTCCCACTTGTGGCTACATGTCCAAAGGAAATGGAAACAGTACCTGAAAGAGACATCCACATTCCTGTTGTCATTGCAACATTATTCCCCACAACCAAGAAATGGTAACTTCCCAGGTGGCACAGAGGTAAAGAATCTGCCTTTCAATTCAGAGACAGGGATTTGATCCCTGGGTCAGGAATATCCTCTGGAGTAGGAAATGGCAACCCATTCCAGTATTCTTACCTGGAAAATTCCATGGACCGAGAAGTCAGGTGGGCTACAGTGCATGGGGTCTCAGAGTTGGACATGACTGAGCACGCATACACGCAAAAGAAATGGTAGCAACCTAACAATCCATCAGTGGATGAATGGATAAAGAGAATGCCATACAATGGAGTAGCACTCAGCCTTAAAAAAAAAAAAAAAAAGAGAGAGAGAAAATATTGCCACTTGCAACAACACAGATGAACCTGGAGGATATTATGCTAAGTTAGATAATCCAGAAGTAGAAAAATAAAATACCTTATGATCATACTCATGTGAAATCTGATAGACTCAGAAGCAGAGTAGAATGATGGTTGGTAAGGGCTGGGTGGTAGGGAGAAATGGGGAGCTATTGCTCATCAGGCACAAAGTTTCAGTTATGCTGGATGAATCAGTTTCAGAGAGTTTATGTACAGCCTGATAACTAGAGTTAACAATACTGTAATGCATACTTAAAAATTTTCTGAGAGGGTAGATCTTAAGTGTTCTCACTAGAAGGAAAAAGAAAAGGGAATAGAGACAGACAGAGAGAACAAACATATGAACACCAAAGGGGGGAAGGGGGAGGAGTGAGATGAACTGGGAGATGGGGATTGACATATACACACTACTGATACTACGTATAAAGTAGATAACTAATGAACCTGCTGTATACTCAGGGAACTGCTCAGTGCTCTGTGGTGGCATAGATGGAAAGGAAGTCTGAAAGAAGAGATGATATATGTGTCCATATAGCCAATTCACTTTACAGTAGAAACTAACACAACATTGTAAAGCAATGATACTCCAATAAAAATTAATTAGGAACCTCCCTGGTGGTCCAGTGGTTAGGAATTTGCCTTCCAGTGTAGGGGATGTGGGTTTAATCCCTGGTCAAGGAACTAAGATCCCACATGCTGAGGAGCAATTAGCCCCTGCCACAACTAGAGAAGCCCATAGACTGCAATGAAGACCCAGCACAGTGCCTCCCCCCCAATAAATTAATTAAAAAGTAACTATGTGAAATGATGGATCTGTTCCTGCTAATTAGTTTAATTGTGGTAATCATTTCACAGTGTATACAGACTTCAAAACTTCATGTTGTTCTCCTTAAATATATGCAATCTTTATTCATCAGTAAAGCTGAAAAAATGAAAGTAGCATAACTTGTCAAGTACTTACTGAGCCTCGGGACCAGCCTGCCTTGAACTTGACTTCCTCTTAAGGGATTTGATGGTGAGCTACAGTCCGTGAGGTCTCAGAAAGTCAGACATGACTAAAAGGCTAACACTTTTACTTTCGCCACACTCAAGTGGGTAGGTAGCTCACCTCCACCTAACAAAAGCCAGACTCTTCATGAATGAGGAAATCCCAGAACTACTGGCAGCAGACACCCAGAAAGTTATTCCACAAAGAAAATTTATAGGCTGAAAGCTCTATAGATCAGCCAATTGGAAGAGAAGATTGATCGATATGAGAGTAAGGAAGCTACTTAACCTCTCCACACCTAAGTGTCCTCAGCTTGAGATAGAGCTACCCATATGAGCCCACAGTGTTGTCAAAAAGACAGAAATAATTTGTAAAAAGATTTTCAGAACATAAGTGCTCAGTAAGTGCTAATGTTCATATTACAGCAACACCATGTGGAAAAAATAAAAGAAGATCCTGTCTCCAGAAGTTTGCCTTCCAGTGGGAAGGCAGGGGTTAAACAGATGAAACAAGTAGGATAATCCCCATAGTGGAGGTGAGTGCTTCTGGAAACTTGAGAAGAGTTTTTCCAAGTTTTCTGGAGACTAAGAAAAAACTCCCAGAGAAGATGGCACTTGAACTAGAATATTGAGGATGTGAAGCAGCGGTGTCTTCCTTAGGGACATATCCTAGGATCCCCTTCCCCTCCCCACCCCACCCCGTCCCAGGCCAAAGTACTGAAATATGCAAAGAAATACAGGGACTGAAGAACACTGGACTTAGGAAAGAGCAAATACTTCAGATCTTGTACTCTAAGGTTGCACATGAGTCAAGTATAAAATAAACCAGCAATAAGATTTTTNCATCCCCTTCCCCTCCCCACCCCACCCCGTCCCAGGCCAAAGTACTGAAATATGCAAAGAAATACAGGGACTGAAGAACACTGGACTTAGGAAAGAGCAAATACTTCAGATCTTGTACTCTAAGGTTGCACATGAGTCAAGTATAAAATAAACCAGCAATAAGATTTTTTAATGGCCAGAAATTTGAAAACTCAGGCAGGCAAAAACCAATTCACCCTTCTTAATTAACTGTAGAGAAGATAACGTCAGCCTTCTTGTTTACAAGAAAGCATCAGATAATTTTGCTCCTTATCTATTATTTAATTCACAGTGATAGAGTAACACTGAATATATTCTCTGGAAATTATCCTAATTAAGTAAATAATATACAGGATCTGAAACAAACCTCAAAGCAATCCCTCTCAGTGTTACCTAGAGCCAATGTAAAGTTGAAAGTATTAAGTTTTATTTTCTTAGTTTTTAATTCTTTTGGCTGTGCTACATCTTTGTCACTGCACACGGGCTTTCTCTAGTTGCAGAGAGTGGGGGCTACTGTTCATTGTGCTGTGCAGGCTTCCAATCACGATGGCCTCTCTTGCTGAAGAGCAGAGCTCTCAGGAATGTGGGCTTCAGTAACTGCGGTACATGGGCTCAGTAGTTCCAGTCCATGGGCTCAATTGCTACATGCCATGTGGAATCCTCCCAGAGCAGGGATCAAACCCAAGTCCCTTGCATTGGCAGGCAGATTCTTAACCACTGAACCAGCAAGGAAGTCCAAAAGTAATTTTTAAGTGTCCTGTTTTTCAGTGATTAAAAAGCATCGTAACCCTCAGTCAGACATGGTGTCATTTCCTACTGCATTAGTTAGTGTTCTCTGGAGAAACAGAACCAATAAGACTGATATAACTCCATATCTCTCTGTCTATCAATCTATCTATCTGCCTATCATCTGTTTATCTATAATCTATCAATGTATCTATCTACCAACCTATCATCTATCTAGATTTACTATAAGGAATTGATGAATTTCTTATAACAGTGTTTACAGGGACACTCTTGTGACTGTAGAGACTGACTTCTCGAATCTGCAGTTGGCAAACTGGAGACCCAAGAGAGCTGATGATTTAGTTTCAGTTCAAGATCAAAGGTCTGAGACCTTAGAAAGCAGGCGATGTAGTTCCAGCCCAGAGTCTACAGGCTAGGGACCCGGGAAGAGCCCCTATTTCAGTTCAAGTCTGAAGGCAGGAAAAAAACCAGTGTCCAACTGGAAGGCAGTCAGGCAGAAGAAAATTTTCTTACTCATAAAGCTAGTCTTTTTGTTCTATTAGATCTTCAACTGATTGAATGAGGCCCACCCACAACAGGGAGAGCAATCTGCTTTATTCAGTCTAACAACTCAAATGCTAATCTCATCCCAAAACACCCTCATACACATACTCAGAATAACATTTGACCAAATACCTGGGAGCTTTCTGGCCCAGCTAAGTTGACACATAAAATTAGCCATCACCTAAAGATCTGTCTTCCCTGGTGGCTCAGGGGTTAAAGCATCTGCCTGGAATGCTGGAGACCCCGGTTCGATTCCTGGGTCGGGAAGATCCCCTGGAGAAGGAAATAGCAACCCACTCCAGTACTCTTGCCTGGAGAATCCCATGGAGGGAGGAGCCTGATAGGCTACAGTCCATGGGGTCACAAAGGGTCGGACACGACTGAGTGACTTCACTTCACTTATGTAGTTGCTGTGATATATTATTTGGCATTAGCACTGGCACATGATGGACTTTTTTTTTTCTGAAACTTTGTTAATTGAAATACCAAAGATATTTGTTATATCCCAAACTAGATATATAAGATTTAAAATCAGAAAAGAGACATCTTCAGAGTTCAGAAAATCTGATTTGCATATCCTTAATTGTTGAAATTTCTTTTGATTCTGCATTAAAGTATAATGTAATAGAGCATTATCAGAAGGGCTCCAAATATTGGTAATTTATAACAAGAAGCTCCAAGGGTTCCAATAATGAGAGAGGGAGAGGTACTCTGTCATCACAGGACTTGACTCTGCTGAGTTTCCAAGGCAGCATATGGCTGTTCTTTATGAAATATATATCATTAAAATCCTGCTCCTGGATAGAGCAGACCCACACAGTGCAAAGTAAAACAAAGTTCTGGCAGCTACTTCTCTGACTGATGTAAATAGCCAGTTCTATTAATTCACGACTGGGGTGATTTTTCTCCTGGTTGTCTTTACCAGTCTTTGCTCTACACAATGGTCACATTAATTGGTTAATTGTGAGCTTTCCTTTAGGCTGTCTGCTGTTTAAAATCCCCAGGGAATTTCACTTAAGATTTTTAAAAAAGCTCTATCACAATCATCCCCCAGAAAATCCTTTTCCCAAAATAGGAAGAGAGTCAAGATTTAATGAAGATTTTTTCCCCCTTCAAGTGTTCACTTGACCACCCTTTTTCACACCTCACATAATGTCTCAAGGATGTAGCGTTCATTCTAACATTACAGCCTCCTACTCTTGGCCAGCTTGACTCCAGCACCCAAGTAGTCTCCGATTAACCAGGCCTACTTAGTTGCACACTGCTGCTGCTGCTGCTGCTAAGTCGCTTCAGTCATATCTGACTCTCTGCAACCCCATAGATGGCAGCCTGCGAGGCTCCCCCGTCCCTGGGATTCTCCAGGCAAGAACACTGGAATGGGTTGCCATTTCCTTCTTCAATGTGTGAAAGTGAAGATGCTCAGTCATATCCGACTCTTAGCGACCCCACAGACTGCAGCCTACCAGGCTCCTCCGTCCATGGGATTTTCCAGGCATGAGTACTGGAGTGGGTTGCCATTGCCTTCTCCAAGTTGCACACTGAGGAGTGTGCAATTTGATCAAAATGTGTATAAAATTTTTTGAAGAGATGGCTTATTAATGGGGAAGAAGATGTGTTATCTTACAATTTGTGAGAATAGCTTTAAGTGTTTAGCTTTGTTTTTCTAATATGGAAGAGTCAGTCACCACTGGAATATTTTAGAATCCTAAGGACATCAGAATCAAGAATCAGTTGTCTGATGCTTTTAACAATAACATACCTTCAAAATTCTTGCTTCAACATTTTGAAAGCACTCATTTCTTGTTGTTGTTTAGTCGCTAAGTCATCTCCAACTCTTTGCCACCCCATGGACTGCAGCAAGCCAGGTTTCCCTGTCCTTCACTATCTCCTGGAGTTAGCTCACATTTATGTCCATTGAGTCAGTGATGCTATCTGACCATCTCATCCTCTGCTACCCCCTTCTCCTTTGGCCTTCAGTCTTTCCCAGAATCAGGGTCTTTTCCAGTGAGTGAGCTCTTTACATCGGGTGGCCAAAGTATTGGAGTTTCAGATTCATCAGTCCTTCCAATGAATATTCAGGGTTTATTTCCTTTAGGATTGACTGGTTTGATCTCCTTGCTGTCCAAGGGACTCTCAAGAGTATTCTCCAACACCACAGTTCAAAAGCATCAATTCTTCAGCATTCAGCCTTCTTTTTGGTCCAACTCTCACATCTGTATGTGACTACTGGAAAAACCAGGATTTTGACTATACAGACCTTTGTCAGCAAAGGAATGTCTCTGCTTTTTTAATAAACTGTCTGGTGTTATCATAGTTTTCCTTCCAGTGAGCAAGTGTCTCTTAATTTCATGGCTGCAGTCACTGTCCGCAAGAAAATAAAATCTGTCACTTTTCCCGATTTGTCCTCTTCTATTTGACATGAACTGATAGGACTGGATGCCATGATCTTAGTTTTTCAAATGTTGAATTTTAACCAGTTTTTTTCACTCTCCTCTTTCACCTCATCAAGAGGCTCTTTAGTTCCTCTTCACTTTCTGCCGTTAGAGTGGTATCATCTGCATATATCATTTTCTTATTCCAAACCAATTTAATATTCTGTGTCAAACAATTCACTCATGTGCTTATGACCTTTTAGAAAATATATTTTTTAATGCTATGAAAAATAAAGTGAAGGGAAGGGAAGTGAAAGTCGCTCAGTCAAGTCTGACTCTTTGCAACCCCATGGACTATACAGTCCATGGAATTCTCCAGGCCAGAATACTGGAGTTGGTAGTCTTTGTCTTCTTCAGGGTATATTCCCAACCCAGGAATCGAACCCAGGTCTCCCACATTGCAGGTGGATTCTTTACCAGCTGAGCCACAAGGGAAGCCCAAGAATACTGGAGTGGGTAGCCAATCCCTTCTCCAGTGGATCTTCCCGATCCAGGAATTGACTGGGGTTTCCTGCATTACAAGCAGTTTCTTTACCAATTGAGCCACCAGGGAAGCCCTTTTTAATGCCATAAGTGAAAATCGCTCAGCCGTGTCTGACTCTTTGCAGCTCCATGGACTATAGTCCATGGAATTCTCCAAGCCAGAATACTGGAGTGGGTAGCTTTTTTTTAATGCTGAGCTACCAC
The DNA here is from genome assembly GCA_006410675.1 of Oreotragus oreotragus. NCBI lineage: Eukaryota > Metazoa > Chordata > Mammalia > Artiodactyla > Bovidae > Oreotragus > Oreotragus oreotragus. Next base: position 281,423 of record SJYX01009231.1, on the reverse strand, counting down.
ATGCCCAAGGTAAGGGGAGGCGGGTGAGAGGAGCAACCCCACATCAAAGAGCAGTGGCTGCAAGGGCGCAGGAGGGCTGAGAGGAGCTGTTCCACATTCAAGTGCAGGAGGGGCAGCCCTGAGGAGATACCTCTCATCCAAGGTAAGGAACAGCAGCTGCGCTTTGCTGGAGGAGCCATGAAGAGATACCCACGTCCAAGGTAAGAGAAACCCAAGTAAGATGGTAGGTGTTGCGAGAAGGCATCAGAGGGCAGACACACTGAAACCATAATCACAGAAAACTAGTCAATCTAATCACACAGACCACAGCCTGGTCTAACTCAATGAAACTAAGCCATGCCATGCGGGGCCACCCAGGATGGGCGGGTCATGGTGGAGGGGTCTGACGGAATGTGATCCACTGGAGAAGGGAATGGCAAACCACTTCAGTATTCTTGCCTTGAGAAGCCTATGAACAGTAGGAAAAGGCAAAATGATATGATACTGAAAGAGGAACTCCCTGGGTTGGTAGGTGCCCAATATGCTACTGGAGATTAGTGGAGAAATAACTCCAGAAAGAATGAAGGGATGAAGCCAAAGCAAAAACAATGTGCAGCTGTGGATGTGACCGGTGATGGAAGCAAGGTCTGATGCTGTAAAGAGCAATATTGCACAGGAACCTGAAATGTTAGGTCCATGAATCAAGGTAAATTAGAAGTGGTCAAACAGGAGATGGCAAGAGTGAACATCGACATTTTAGGAATCAGCGAACTAAAATGGGCTGAAATGGGNACAATGTGCAGCTGTGGATGTGACTGGTGATGGAAGCAAGGTCTGATGCTGTAAAAAGCAATATTGCATAGGAACTTGGAATGTTAGGTCCATGAATCAAGGTAAACTGGAAGTGGTCAAACAAGAGATGGCAAGAGTGAATGTTGATATTCTAGGAGTCAGCGAACTAAAATGGACTGGAATGGGTGAATTTAACTCAGATGACCACTATATCTACTACTGTGGGCAGGAATCCCTTAGAAGAAATGGAGTAGCCATCATGATCAACAGAAGAATCCAAAATGCAGTACATGGATGCAATCTCAAAAATGACGGAAAGATCGCTGTTTGTTTCCAAGGCAAACCATTCAATATCATGGTAATCCGAGCCTATGCTACAACCAGTAACACTGAAGAAGCTGAAGTTGAACGGTTCTATGAACACCTACAAGACCTTTTAGAACTAACACCCTAAAAAGATATCCTTTTCATTATAGGGGGCTGGAATGCAAAAGTAGGAAGTCAAGAAACACCTGGAGTAACAGGCAAATTTGGCCTTGGAGTACAAACTCTAATAGAGTTTTGCCAAGAGAACACACTGATCATAGCAAACACCCTCTTCCAGCAACACAAGAGAAGACTCTACACATGGACATCACCAGATGGTCAACACCAAAATCAGATTGATTATATTCTTTGCAGCCAAGGATGGAGAAGCTCTATACAGCTGGCAAAAAAAAAGACCAGGAGCTGACTGTGGCTCAGATCATGAACTCCTTATTGCCAAATTCAAACTTAAATTGAAGAAAGTAGGGAAAACCACTAGACCATTCAGGTATGACCTAAATCAAATCCCTTATGATTATACAGTGGAAGTGAGAAATAGATTTAAGGGCCTAGATCTGATAGACAGAGTGCCTGATGAACTATGGAATGAGGTTCGTGACATTGTACAGGAGACAGGGATCAAGACCATCCCCATGGAAAAGAAATGCAAAAAAGCAAAATGGCTGTCTGGAGAAGCCTTACAAATAGCACTGAAAAGAAGAGAGGCGAAAAGCAAAGGAGAAAAGAAAAGATATAAGCATCTGAATGCAGAGTTCCAAAGAATAGCAATAAGAGATAAGAAAGCCTTCCTCAGCCATCAATGCAAAGAAATAGTGGAAAACAACAGAATGGGAAAGACTAGAGATCTCTTCAAGAAAATTAGAGATACCAAGGGAACATTTCATGCAAAGATGGGCTCGATAAAGGACAGAAATGGTCTGGACCTAACAGAAGCAGAAGATATTAAGAAGAGGTTACTGGTAAGAATACAAAGGAGAACTGTACAAAAAAGAGCTTCATGACCCAGATAATTACAATGATGTGATCACTCACCTAGAGCCAGAATTCCTGGAAGGTGAAGTCAAGTGGGCCTTAGAAAGCATCACTACGAACAATGCCAGTGGAGGTGATGAAATTCCAGTTGAGCTATTTCAAATCCTGAAAGATGATGCTGTGAAAGTGCTGCACTCAATATGCCAGCAAACTTGAAAAACTCAGCAGTGGCCACAGGACTGGAAAAGGTCAGTTTTCATTCCAATTCCAAAGAAAGGCAATGCCAAAGAATGCTCAGACTACCACACAGTTGCACTCATCTCACACGCTGGTAAAGTAATGCTCAAAATTCTCCAAACCAGGCTTCAGCAGTACGTGAGCTTCCAGATTTTCTAGCTGGATTTAGAAAAGGCAGAGGAACCAAAGATCAAATTGCCAACATCCGTTGGATCATTGAAAAAGTGAGAGCGTTCCATAAAAACATCTATTTTTGCTTTTTCAACTATGCCAAAGCCTTTGGTTGTGTGGATCACAATAAACTTTGGAAAATTCTGAAAAAGATGGAAATATCAGACCACCTGACCTGCCTCCTGAGAAATCTGTATGCAGCTCAGGAAGCAACAGTTAGAACTGGATATGGAACAACAGACTGGTTCCAAAATGGGTCAGTCCATGGTCAGAGAGCTAAGATCGCACATGCCTCAAGACCAAATAAACTATAAAGCAGAAGCAATGTTATAACAAATTTAATAAAGATTTTTAAAAGATTTGTTTTGGTCTGCATAGAAAAAAGATTCAAAAAATAAACTGGATGCATGTGTATGTATGGCTGAGTCACTCTGCTGTGCACTGGAAACTACCACCACATTGTTAATTGGCCATATCCCAATATAAAATTAAACGTTTTTAAAATAAATTAGACAATACCAAAATCAATCAAACCAGAATCTCAGTGGCTTACCCCAACAATGAATTTTTGCTTACTCATACCAACTTCTGTGACTAACACAGGTTGGCCGAGAGTCCTGCTTCACTAGTTACTGAGAGACCTAGCTCGACTGCTGTTTGGGGAACACAGAATTCCAGGTGCCTGGGAAGAGAGAAGAATGGGATAGTTGCAATGTCTGGATAATAATGTTCAACAGAACATCTCTCTTTTCCCCTTCATCTCAGACTTCTGACTTCCAACTCCCTCCCAACCTTTCTCTGGTTGCATGATATGTTGGATCCTTTTCCTGAAATTCTAACTGTGTCTGTCCTTGCCCTCTCCGAACAAACTTCCATACAAGTTAGCACCCCTCCTACAATACACATACACACACGCCCCACAGTAGGAAATGAGTGTCTGACAGTTGACAATGCTTATACACATGTAGTGGAAGCAACGGCCAGTAAGAAATGTGAGCATTCAGAATGCCTCAAACTTGTTAAGATGACTCATAAGAATTGGTTTTGATTGTCTCCAAGCCCTGCCATTCCATGCCCTTATATATTTGAGAACGGTTCATAATAAATCCTCTGATCATGTTTAGTACTACTGCCCTTGTATATATTGTAGCAGCTCTTTGATGACACTGGACCTGCTTCAATTAGACATACCTGTGTGTGTGTGTTAGAAGAGGGCATTAGCAGGATCATCCCCATCCAAATGCAGAAATAGCAAATTCAACTGAAATGATCAGGAAGAATTTCCAAAATTATAATTGCTCGATGCTGGCAGAGGTACAAGGAGACAGGCATGCTCATACATTACAGGTGAGATACGGACTCTAACACAACTTTCCTGGAGGATAATTTGGAGATATCCGTCAAAAGATTTTAAATTGTCCATATACTTTGTTCCAGCACTTCCATTTGTAAAATTTGTTCCTAGGGGTAAGCACAAAGATTTAATTGTAAAGTTGTTCAGTATAACATTATTTATTATAGGCTTGAAACATCCTAGATGCCCAACAATAGTAAATCGAATAAATCATTTTATATTATTGGATACTACCCAGCAGTTAAAATTACATTGTGGAAATACGCTTATTGACATGAAAAGCTGGTCACAAGTTATTATTATATGTTTCCATTTTGGAAACAACGACACACCCATGCTTTTTACCTTTGCATAAGATGATTTGACTTGGCTGATTTTTATCTTCTCATTCTAATTTATCTGAAATGACTTTTTGGCTGAGATATTTGAGTAAGAAACATTATTTTGAATACACTTGAAATTGGCATTTTTAAGGAGGTCTAGGGTTGACCCATCCATGCATCATCCCTACTCACCCCAAAACCCCCATTGGACAGATGACATAGTCCTTGGCTAAATCTCTCTTGCCTCTCTTTTCCAAAAGCTTTTAATTTTGTATTAGGGCATATCTGATTAACAAACAATGTTGTAATGGTTTCAGGGGAACAGCAAAGGGACTCAGCCATACATATACACATATCCATTCTCCTGCAAACTCCCTTCCCATCCAGGCTGCCATGTCACATTGAGCACAATTCCAGAATCCTTTTTGGTTATTCATTTAAAATGCATCAGTGTGTACATGTGGATTCCAAACTCCCTATCTCTTTCCCTCATCTTTCCCCCTGACAGCCGTAAGTTTGCTCTCTAAGTCTGTGTCTCTCCTCTTAGATTGTATTCACTTACCAAACAGCCGATTGTATTCACTTACCAAACAGCCTCACACTGTGGTTATTTATGTCTGTGACTTTCTGCTTTCATTCATTTTATTCTTTTTTAGAATGAATAACCACAAAAGCCTTTCACACTCTTTTCTCCAATACCTTGAGTTTAGATCTGTTCTCTTTTTCACACAATTCTATACTGGCTCCAAGGTTCCAAGCATCATGAATGGTACGTTAAAGCCTTCTTCCAGCCCATCTGTCCCATCCTTCAGAATTCTTATCTCAATAAATGACACTTGTTATTACAGAGCCCTCAGGGTCAAGTCTTAGTCCCTTGTCCCCTCCCACTACTCCAATCATGGTAATGGGATTAGATACAAGACCAAAGTTGTGGATATTTGCATAGAACTCATGAAAACCTGGAAAAATTATGAAACTCACACTGACGAGGAGTTATGAAAACAATGTCCTCACAAAAAAAGTCCTCTTGTTAACATTGTGCTGAGTACACCAATGAACGGTATTTATGTGGCAGGAGCAAATGGAGAAAATAGAGGCTGTCTTATTATATAAGCAAACGCCCACCTCTCCTTTAGATCAGCCTTTGTGTGACTGTGCTACTCAGACTCTTGCTTCATGTGGGAATGGCCTTGCACGTCTGCCTGTTGGGGCAGTTTGTCCTCCACCACGTCAGAATCAGTGAGCACTCTTCACTGGTTTAAAAGCCCTGAGTGAGAGACATTCCCCTGGAGGAAGGAAAAATATGACTGAGCTAAGGATTTTTCAGCACCTTCCAAAGAGCTTCTCCCCAGTTCTGCGCTCTGGTGGGTCTGCCTTCCTAAGGAAGTCATCTGTGTACATACACGTGGAGCCTTCCAAGGCTGGGCACACATGAGCTACTTCAGGACCGTGTGGGTGCGAGTGACAAATTCTCCTGCTGGTTACGTTATCACACATCATGGCAACACTGAGGAGCCATCCATCTGGATTGGCTTTATATTCTGAAATACAAGGTTTCAGAATTGGGTTAAATGTACATTTATTTGTGGAGGCAGTTTTTTAGGAGGAAGAATTGGCAGCAATGGAGGTCAAAGCCAAACAGACATTGAAACGTTCAACACCTAAGGAGATAATAAGTGACATAAGGGGATTTGTTTTATTAACTGGTGTCTCAAAGCTTCCTCCAGAAAAGTTCTTTATTTATAGATGCATATGCCTCACCCCGGTTAAAAATACATAGTTTAGATGGGAGCAAGAGGTTAAACCTGTAAGGATAAGATTACAAAAAGAAATACGACTCTTGCTATAAACCCAATGTCTTTTGGGCTGACCAAGGGCCCCTTTAAATATAACATTACTATGTGTTGTAGGTAATCTCAGTAGAGGCATCACCAAATTTACAATGACTGCTTTCAACAAGATGGCTCACCATTATTGAAATAAGATGCCTTGATTAAATCTGTGATAAATCAACTATACTTAAAGCTCCATAATGCATTAGGGAGAGAGCCAACTCTTGAGAAAGAGTGACTACTGCGTCAGCTGTTCTGCTGTCAACAGCCGTCACTGAGTTAAAGGCTTGTCTTCATCAGCGAGAGGGATTGAAGAGGAGGAATTTAGGAAGGGATTGATGAGGCTGGCAGTCGTGGATGGTGATGTCCTCCACAGTGTATAGTCAACCAAGAGCCATGCGTTCTTTCTGCTCCTTCTGAGAGCTCATAACTCGAGAGGGAAGGACAGAGACCCATCAGGGCAGGGTTGGTCCACAGAAGGAAGACTATAGCAGCAAGTAGAAAAGTAGAACGATGAAGCAGAGAGAAAACTGGATTGGAACCAGACCTAGGTTCTCTGTGGGTCTTTGACAAATATCATGACTTCTCTGAGCTTTGGTTTTCCTACCTGAGCAATAGTGATCATTACATACAGAGTGTATTAGTTTGCTGATGCTGTCATAATAAAACACCACAGACAGGATAGCTTAAACAATAGAAATGCATTTCCTCATAGTTCAGGAGGCGAGAGTCCAATATCCTGAGCTGGTTTCTCCTGAGGTCTCTCTCCTTGTATTGCAGACAGCCACTTTGTCATTGCAGATTTGTTTCTCATTGTGCCTTCACATCATTATCCCTTCATGTGCTCACATCACTGTGCTCTCTCTGTACGTCCAAATTACTTCTTATTATCAGGATACCTGATAAGAATCAAGAAGAATTGATGCTTTTGAACTGTGGCATTGGAGAAGACTCGAGAGTCCCTTGGACTGCAAGTAGATCCAACAAGTCAATCCTAAAGGAAATCAGTCCTGAATATTCACTAGAAGGACTGATGCTGAAGCTGAAGTTCCAATACTTTGGCAAGCTGATGCAAAGAGCCAACTCATAAGAAAAGACTCTGATGCTGGGAAAGATTGAAGGCAGGAGAAGGGGATGACAGAGGATGAGATGATCAGATGGCAAAAACTGACTCAACAGACATGAGTTTGAGCAAACTCTGGGAGATGAAGGACAGGGAAACCTGGCACCCTGCAGTCCATGGGGTCGCAAAGAGTCAGACATGACTAAGTGATTGAACAACACAACAGTCAGGATGCCAGTCCTAGAGAGGAGGGCCCACACTAGCAGATTTATTTAAGCTTGATCATCTCTCCTCTCTAAATAGAGCCACAGTTAGATCTAAGGGGTTATGGTTTTGACATATGAATTTGGGAGCAAGGGACATAATTTAGTCCACAAGACGAAGCAAATGTAAATATGCAAGGAGATAATGAGTATTCAAGCACAAGGCAGATTGCAGGGTGCTTTAGGGCATGATTCATTATCACTTGGAAGGAAATGACAGAACACTGCCCCAGACCTTCGCCAGGAGCAACTGGCTCCTGGAAGCCACCTTCAAGCCTTCTTGTCGAGTCGGAAAGTAGAAAAGGAGGGCAGGGGGAACGGGGGGAAGGAGGGACACATACAGAACAATTTTAGGAATATTTTGGCCACTGGGCATCTATTCTCTTTCATATTTTTACTTTGATTTCCTTTGAGAACTTACCTCCTCTGTAGAAATGTCCTGCATTACTTAGCTAACTGGTTAGAGTCTCTTGGAATATTATGTCCTACCAAAGTGATGTAAGGATGAAGAAAAATTGTTGTGTTTCATTCATTTCTTCTGAAGAGCTCTGATAGCCCAAAATGTCATAATTCTTGGTTTTCAGTTGCTCAGTTGCATCCACCTTGTGCCCCCATGGACTGCAGCACACCAGGCTTTCTTATCCTTCATCATCTCCCAGGGATTGTGCAAACTCATTGAGTCAGTGATGCCATCCAACCATTTCATCCTCTATTGTCCCATTCTCCTCCTGCCTTCAATCTTTTCCAGCATCAGGGTCTTTTCCAATGAGTTGGCTCTTTGCATCAGGTGGCCAAATTACTGAAGCTTCAGCATCAGTCCTTCCAATGAATATTTAGGGTTGATTTAGGATTGACTGATTTGATCTTGATATCCAAGCGACTATCAAGAATATTCTCCAACACCACAGTTCAAAAGCATCAATTCTTCAGTGCTATCCTTCTTTATGGTCCAACTCTCACATCTATAGATGACTACTGGAAAAACCATAGCTTTGACTATATGGATCATTGTCAGCAAAGTGATGTCTCTACTTTTTAATATGCTGTCTAGGTTTGTCATAGCTTTTCTTCCAAGGAGCAAGCATCTTTTAATTTCATGGCTGCAGTTACTGTCCACAGTGACTTTGGAGCCCAAGAAAATAAAATCTGTCACTGTTTCCATTGTTTCCCCATCTGTTTGCCCTGAAGTGATAGGACTGGATGACATGATCTTAGTTTTTTGAATGCTGAGTTTTAAGCTAACTTTTCCACTCTTTTTTTTTTTTTTTTTTAACGTTAACAGTGATGTGCCTAATGGATCAGCATTGACACAAGAGAATATCAGCCTCCTGTCCAACAAGACCAGCTCTTTGAACCTGTCAGAGGACCCTGAGGGAGGAGGGGACAATAATGACTCCCAGAGATCAGGAGTTACATCCAGTTCTACTCCCTAAAATATGAGGAGTCCTACCTTTATCTTCTGCTCCTAACCAATCTGTGGGGCATAGGGGTAGGAGAACAGATAACTTCTTAACCTTTTCTCTGAGAGTGGTCAGAGAAATCCAGGAAAAGCACCGGAGGCAATGTGCACAAACACCACTACTAAAAACAAACCCTGCACATAGTTCACATTAATGCATTTTTTAATTTAAAGAAAAAGAAAATTAGCAGTATCTGCAAGCAGTTCAGATTAAATTTGTTTTTGTTCTGTGAATGAACTTTATTTTAATAACTTTGGACGCCTTGGATCCAGGGCTTTAAAAAAAAAAGATATTATATATACACTCTGTTTGATTAATTGTATGATCTTAATGATGTAGGTTTTTCTTGTATTTTGGTATTATTACATACCCAGTGTATAATTCCGTACCCCCAGTCCTTTCCAACTCTCACAACCCCATAAATTACCACAGACTAAAAGGCCCGGCCATTCTGAGAATTCTGTGGTGCTTGAGAAATAGTAATAGACTAGTTATTAGAAAATGTGCAGCAAAGCAACTTTTCCAAGAGCCGTTATTTGGAAGCCATAATTTGCTTTCTTTCTGGGTCACAAGCTTCATGTATAGGGAGGTTTGTCATACAGCATTAAAACTTTTTGTTGTTGTTCAGGAGGGCTTTATTTCTTGTTTTTGTGTTTATTTCAGCTTTTCAGAAAAATAATTACCAATTAATTTTTGAAGACCTCATTTTCATATCATGAACCGCTTTCATTCTCTTAATGTAATCAGAAATCCAAGTCAATTTTAGAGTGCTTGATTAGATATAAATGGAAATTATTTTAAGGATGAACTATAATTTTATTAGCACTGAAAATACATATTTAGTTTATTACCTATATTGAGCTAATGACTGGAAATTCAGAGCAATGCTTTTCCAAGTTGAATTTCTGAAATCATAGAATGTTTAAAAACCAGGACAATCCACCGTATTTTAAAACTGGTCAACACTTGATTGAACTTAAAATGAGCAGAGCCACATTATTTCAATGAATGTTTTGTTTTACTCTCAGAAACCAAAAGTACAAAATTCCTATATACTGGAGCCCCTGGCTTTCAAGGAGATTTGGCAAATGAGAACTGCCTAAATCTTAAGGATAGTTTATAAATTGATCAGTAGTTGCCTTTTGGAATCATTAGCACAAGTAGGTAGGTAGTAAGTACCTAGAAGTCAATTTTTGTAGACTTGGCTTCACTATACTGAAAAGACTCTTCATGAAAATGTTGACGAGAATAAGGAATAGTTTTTCTCATTTAATTCTGCTGCACATGTTCTGATGCCACATGTCTATACTGAACTAAGATCATATGAAATGTGTTTAGTGGGGATTATTTGACATAGTCACCCACCATATATGTTTGCCTGATTTTCTAGAAATTTCCTTTTCTGGATTATACTACTAAAACAGAAAGCACTGGTTATGTAATAAGTTACTGCATTGCTTTGGTTGGGTAAAAGCAAGAGTTTGTATTTTTCTTGTTTCTTATTTTCTTAACCCATAACTCCTGCTGAGGTCATAACCACCTCAGTCTAAGCTCTGTGTCTATCGTACTATTAAATGAAACAATTGGGGGGTAAGGGAGGGGGGAGGGTAATACAGTCCTGCCATTGCCTACCAGTAGGAGAGTCCAAACAGAACACTCTTTTGAGTAGCAATTATTTAATTTGCCCAGTCAAGGCACCGTGTTTATATACTATTTCACATTGAATTTGATTATGCCCTACAGACCTGGCTGGTCAAGGATTTGATATACACATATTGGCTTGGGATTCGAGCTTTCTTTTTTATTTAAATAAAAATTTATATATATATATATTATATATATACATATATACATAGCTATATCTGTATATATATTGGGTATGTTTTATGGATTTTTTCGCATGAGCGCAGCTGTTGCGATAAAATGACTGATTGGGAGGTAGAAGCACTGAATGAAGATGAGGCATTTTATCAGTTGATATCCATATTTTCCTATTTTTAAAAAATACATTTGCTTTTTTGCCTTTTTTCGTTTGTTTTATTTTGCTTAAAACCCTCTTACATTTACTATTTAAGTACTTAATTGTTTTGGGGAGGAGAAGGAGAGAAATTTTATGTCTGACAGAGTCCTGAGATTTTTAATTTCTCTCTCTAACCATAAAAGGCAACATTCTTGGCCTCTAACCTTCTGTAGGCAGATTTGGGCAGATCTTATTTCTCCTTTGGACATGTTAGATAATTCCTAAATTTTAGGAGCAGTTGGTTCAGTTTGGAATTCAGAATGATTCTGGTATTAAAAAGAAATTTATGGGTGTTGATTTTGTTGAAATATGGAGTAAAAGTAAAATTCCATTTTGAGTATCTGTTGAAACCCCTAATAACTTCTGTTGTTCTTGTTTATTTCCTTCAAATACACTCATTCTTTCACCATTTTGATTTTGTAAGCTAGGTAGAGAGATTAATTTATGTTTTCCTATTCTGAATAAAACCAGAAAAGCCACTGTCTTAAACTGACTTAAAATAGTCTCTCTTTTTAAGGTATTTTCATGGAGTAAGGATGGGGGATCTCTTAAATTAGCCTTAATTCTATCTATACCTCTCTAATACTCCACCCTTGAGAGGAAATCTGGGTGGGTAGAACAGCAAGAGGAAGGTATACTGTCCCACTGTGCCTGTAACTCACCTATTTAAGATTAGTTATTTTGCCTTACCTCATGGAAATTCTTACAACTTTTCCACTGGTCATAAGCAGTTTTAGAAAGTCAATAAAACCTCCAAAAATTTTGTTTTTCTCTTACTTTATTTTCCTTTCCCCCATGATATTTTTTTTTTTTTTT
>SJYX01009231.1:179592-257548 GCA_006410675.1 Oreotragus oreotragus | reverse complement strand
AGGAAAGTTATGACCAACCTAGACAGCATATTCAAAAGCAGAGACATTACTTTGCCAACAAAGGTCCATTTAGTCAAGGCTATGGTTTTTCCAGTGGTCATGTATGGATGTGAGAGTTGTACTGTGAAGAAAGCTGAGCACTGAAGAATTGATGCTTTTGAACTGTGGTGTTGGAGAAGACTCTTGAGAGTCCCTTGGACTGCAAGGAGATCCAACCAGTCCATCCTAAAGGAGATCAGTCCTGGGTGTTCATTGGAAGGAGTGATGCTGAAGCTGAAATTCCAATACTTTGGCCACCTGATGCAAAGAGCTGACTCATTGGAAAAGACCCTGATGCTGGGAAAGACTGAGGGCTGGAGGAGAAGGAGACAACAGAGGATGAGATGGTTGGATGGCATCACCGACTTGATGGACGTGGGTTTGATGGACTACGGGAGTTGATGGACAAGGAGGCCTAGCATGCTGCAGTTCTGGGGTCGCAAAGAGTTGGACACGACTGAGCAACTGAACTGAACTGACCAGAACTGACACTACCTAAAGTTGGCTTTCCTGTTGTCTGAGACTGCAAAGAATCTGTTTGCCAATGCAGGAGATGCAGATTTGACCCTTGGGCCAGGAAGATCCCCTGGAGGACATGGCAACCCAGTCTAGTATTCTTGCCTGCAGAGTTCCCTGGACAGAGGAGCTTGCAGGCTACAGATCATGGGGTCACACAGAGCTGGACACAACTTAGTGACTAACACTAAGTCACTTAGTTCTGGCACCTATCACACCTGCCATAGCAAAGTAATATGCACCCCCCCCAACCCTCACACTGAGATCTTACCTACATGTCAGGTTCCATCTCCCCTATCCTGTATTGTGTATTTTTTTCTTTTTTATACCCAACAGCAAGACTTCATATATATTTTTTATAATTTTGAACTATAATGTATGCCATCAAAATCACTGGAAGCCTTGACTCTGTCATATATTGCATTTGTTCCCTTCCAGGTTTATATTATCTGTAAACCCAGTATTTAGCTCATCTGCAGTAAGGACTATGTCCTCTTTCTCCTGGGATTCAGAGCGTGACTCAGTAGTGCTTAGAAGGACATTGTCCTCATGATACACATTCTGCCTAGCCAAATGAATAATCGTGATTTTATTACTGGTGTCACTGACATGTTTAGATGATTGGCACATTTCCCATAGGTTAACCAAAGTCTGTAAGATGCAAAATTCTATCTCTTTCCATTAAAATGATTTGGTGGTCATATAATAAAACATTCACAATTTCATTACAATTTTATTTTTTTAAAAAATCAGAAGCTGCTGAGAAATCCGCAGTTTGTCCTGTGACTCTGGCATGCTGCAATCCATGGGCCACAAAGAGCTGGATACAACTTAGTGACTGAACAACAAACGGCAGCTATCTTTTGGTAACTTTCATTTTGGTAGTTGTGCCCATACCCTCCTGGATGGATAGGTAGGTAGGTAGGTAGATGATAAATATCACTAGATATCAAGGGGGCTTCATATATATTGGCTTGACTGAATTCACTACATAGGAAGACCAAGAGTGTCTTTTGTGTGTTGCATGAAAGTGAAAAGTGAAAGTGAGGTCGCTCAGTCATGTCCGATTCTCCGTGATCCCATAGACTGCAGCCTACCGGGCTCCTCCATCCATGGGATTTTCCAGGTAAAGAGTACCAGAGTGGGGTGCCATTGCCTTCTCCACATTTTGAAATAATAGACCTCAAATTCTCCTTAAGTAAATCTTGTTGTTTGATATTGTGTCACAGAAGGGAAACAGCTTTGACTTCATTTTTCCTCTCTAACCCCTCACATCAGGAATCATAGCATCTGTTGATACCATCTTGCTCTCAGTTGCCGTTAGCTCTGAGTAATCCTGGGTTCGTGACTTCACCTTCCTGGACACCTGGAAAATGAGAGCCTTGGGAAAGCCACCTTCTGAAGTCCCTTTTTCAGTCCTAATCTTGGGAGGCTTTGGGGTGATAGGGGGCAGAGAATTCTTTATCATCAATGTATGTTTTCAAAATGGCAATTCTCTTGTTAAGTCAAGCAGTTCTTGCTAGAAGGTTTATAGTTAAACAGAGACAGAATTGGAACAGGTTTAGTAATCATAATTTCAATCTCTCTCCAGACATTTTTTTCTGATGTTTATAAGTGAAGGGTGTCAAAAGCATTCCATTCACTGGCGTGAATTTTTATTGAATATTAAGAGTAAATAATATATGACTTGGAAGGAAACTTCTATTAAATCTGTTTGGGGCCTTATGTAGATAAAGTTATTCAATTTGTGCTTTGCTTAAAAATGGACACATTAATATTCATCTACAAATAATCCCTGGCTATTATTTTTACAGGTGCCTGAAACAATATATGCCTTTGAAAGACATGTGGGGAATCAGGGACTTCCCCAGGGCCCTAGAGAGCACACTGATGATAATTCTTCCGTGACATGACCCGACGCGGCAGTGCCAACATCCTTTTGTGATTATCAGAGGTGGCAACAGCCCTGGTGAGGAGAATGACAGGGGCACGAGTGAGATGTCAAGGGGCCAGTGTAGAGAAGCACTAGCTTCTCATTAGTACAGAAAGAGAATGTTGAAGAAATGTCAAAAATAAATAAAATTAAATTTTGGATTTTTCTCCAAAACTTAGCCTCCAAAAAACGATCTTTGAGGAAATTAACATGTATTGATGGTCAACTCTGCATAGCAAATGTTACCAATGCAGCCTCATCAAAACCCAAAGTAGCCCAAGGAAATACCAACATCAGACTTTGTTCATAGATCTGCTGGGTGGTGTTTCAAGGGATAAAGGTAGGGTAGGGAAAACCAGTATTTATTCAGTATTTATCACATTCCTTCCAAAAATTGTGACTAACCTTCATAAGAACATTTTGAGATATGAATACATTTGACAGGTGAGGAAACTGAGGCTAGTAGAGGTTATATGTCTCACCCAACCAAGAAGTGTCACATTTAACTTGGCTCTGTGGACTCCTGAGTCTAAACTCTTTCCATTCTATCTTGCTGCATCAAGGAATGTAGTTGAAATTTGATTTTAAAACATTAACCCTGTGACTTCCCTCGTGGTCCAGTGGTTGAAAATCTACCTTTCAATGCAGAGGATGTGGATTTGATCCCTGGTAGGGCAACTAAGATCGCGTATGCTGTGAGGCAACAAAGCCCACATGCTGCTAACTGCTGAGCCAGCACCACAACTAGAGAAGACCCAGCGCTTCAGCAAAGACCCTACACACTGCAAGGGAGACCCAGCACAGCCAAGAAAAAAATTATTCCTAAAAGCATATTCAGTCACTCAGTCAGGTCCAAGTCTTTGTGACCCCATGGACTGCAGCATGCCAGGCTTCCCTGTCCATCACCAACTCCAGGAGATAGCTCAAACTCATGTCCATCAAGTTGGTGGTGCCATCCAACCATCTCATCCTCTGTCATCCCCTTCTCCTCATGCCCTCAATCTTTCCTAGCATCAGGGTCTTTTCCAGTGAGTCGCTTCGTCACATCTGGTGGCCAAAGTAATGGAGTTTGAGCTTCAGCATCAGTCCTTCCAATGAATATTCAGGACTGGTTTCCTTTAGGATTGGCTGGTTGGATCTCCTTGCAGTCCAAGGGACTCTAAACAGTTTTCTCCAACACCACGGTTCAAAAGCATCAATTCTTTGGCACTCAGCTTTCTTTATAGTCCAACTCTCACATCTGTACATGACTACTGGAAAAACCATAACTGACTAGACGGACCTTTGATGGCATAGTAATGTCTCTGCTTTTGAATATGCTGTCTAGGTTGGTCATAACTTTTCTTCTAAGGACTAAGCATCTTTTAATTTCATGGCTGCACTCACCATCAGTGATTTTGGAGCCCCCCAAAATAAAGTTTCTCACTGTTTCCATGGTTTCCTCATATATTTGCCATGAAGTGATGGGACCAGATGCCATGATCTTAGTTTTCTGAATGTCAAATTTTAAGCCAACATTTTCACTTTCCTCTTTCACTTACATCAAGAGGCTTTTTAGTTCTTTGTTGCTTTCTACCATAAGGGTGGTGTCACCTACATATCTGAGGTTATTGATATTTCTCCCAGTAATCTTGATTCCCCTTGTGCTTCATCCAGCCCTTTATTTCACATGATGTACTCTGCATATAAGTTAAATAAGGAGGGTGACGATATACAACATTGACATACTCCTTTCCCAGTTTGGAACCAGTCTGTTGTTCTATGTCCAGTTCTAATTGTTGCTTCTTGGCCTACATACAGATTTCTCAAGAGGCAGGTCAGGTGATCTGGTAGTCTCATCTCTTGAAGAATTTTCCACAGTTTGTTGTGATTCACACAGTCAAAAGCTTTGGTGTAGTCAATAAAGCAGAAGTAGATGTTTTTCTGGAACACTCTTGCTTTTTGCATATTAAGTTTCATTAAAATTTCTATAACTCTTTTGGGCATTGAGACATTTTTTGAATAGTCTAAAATTTAAACATATTTCAGTAGGCAAACTGTTCTCTAATTTTTTTTAAATTCCTCCACACAGCAGTGCAGGGTTGACTCAAGGTCCATAAATTTTGCTACAGTGGTCAATTAACCTTCTGGAATTGTATGTCAAACTGAGTGTGTGTGTGTGTGTGTGTGTGTGTGTGTGTGTGTGTGTGTGTTTGTCTACAACTTTCAAAAGTCTCAATTCCAATGAAGGTTAGGAATTAATGGCATAGATTAATAGAACTATTGTTAGTCTTCAGGTCACTGGTGTTTCCAAGGACTGTAAGAGGATGGACAGTATCAGCCACAGAGGAGGTGGATGCTCAGCATGAACTACTGGATACTTAGAAAAAATTCACTAACAAGCTTAAGGGAGATGAGAGTCCTACAGACTTTTGTATGGATAGAGTCATCACCAAGTATATCTTGTTCAGTCCTGAGCACCATACTTAAAAAGGGCCTTGGCCAACCAGGGATAGCCAGAGGGGAACAACCTCAGTGGATGTTGCATCAGGAAACCACTTAATGCAAAGAAAAGGTGGAGGGATAGAGTGTGAAAGGAATACTCAGACACTGAAACTAGGAGTGTAAATGGTATAACTTTGGAAAGCACTATGATAATACATATTTAAAATAATCTAAAAATGTGGATATCCTACAACTTGGCAATGCTACCTGTCCACAGAGAAACTCTTACCCATGCACATAAGGAGACAAGTAGAATATTAATTTAGAATTGTGTATAATAGCAGACATAAAAATAACCAAAAAATACAGAAAAATCTAGAGCTTATATATTTATTGACACAGGGTGTTCCAAAACTGTAGAATAGTCACAGAATGGGGAATGAATAGCCCGTAAAATGAATGAACTATGGGACTTCTCTGGTGGTCCAGTGGTTAAGAAATCTGCCTTGCATTGTAGGGGACATGGTTCAATCCCTGGTTGGGGAACTAAGATCCCAGAGGCCACATTGAAACGAAGCTTGAGTGCCACAACTGCTGAGCCTGTGTGCTCCAGAGCATGCACACCACAACTAGAGAGCCTGCGTGCTATAGCAAAGACCTGATGCAGGCCCCAAAATAAGTAAAAGAATGTTAAAAAGTAAAAACATAAATGTAAACAAGCAAAAACAATGCAGTATCTGTGAAGCATAACAAAGTGAAACAATAAAAAATAGTTTTTTTTTAATAATTAAAAAAATAAATAAATGGAATAAATTATGTACCAATGTGGACAAATCTCAACACAAATTATCAAGACCATTTTTAAAGGTTATATACAATGTGGTATTCACCACATAAACTTTAAAATCATGCAAAAATAAACAATATATTGTACATACATGTGTACATGTATATATGGTAAAGTAGAAAAATGTGTTTTGAAATGATTACACCAACTTTCAGAAGATTACCTCAGGGAGTAGGATAAGGAATGGCTTTAGAGCAATTACAAAGGGAGTTTGGCTTTGTCTGAATTATTTTTTTGATATAAAGGAAATATGGAAAAATAGTGCAGTTTAACAAAGGCAGATAGTGAATACATACTTTTAATTATCTCTAGTATTATTGTTGTTGTATATCTCTGTGCTTGAAAAATTGTATAATATCAAAACACAGAAAGACTTTGTGAGCTGCCTTACTGAAAAGTTTCAGATTAAAGCTGAATGTCTTTTAGAACAGAAGTCCCCAGCCCCTGGGGGATTAGGAACTGGGTTGCACAGCTTGCTCCTTGGAAGGAAAGTTATGGCCAACCTAGACAGCATATTAAAAAGAGACATTACTTTTCCAGCAAAGGTCCATCTAGTCAAAGCTATGGTTCCTTCAGCAGTCATGTATGGATGTGAGAGTTGGACTATAAAGAAAGCTGAGTGCTGAAGAATTGATGCCTTTGACCTGTGGTGTTAGAGAAGACTTTTGAGAGTCTTCTGCAAGGTGATACAACCCCTCCACCCTAAAGGAGATCAGTCCTGGGTGTTGATTAGAAGGACTGATGCTGAAGCTGAAATTCCAATACTTTGGCCACCTGATGTGAAGAGCTGACTCATTTGAAAAGACCCTGATGCTGGGAAAGATTGAAGGTGGGAGAAGGGGATGACAGAGGATGAGATGGTTGATAGCATCACCGAGTCAATTGACGTGAGTTTTGGTAAGCTCCAGGAGTTGGTGATGGACAGAGAGGCTTGGCGGGCTGCAGTCCATGGGATCGCAAAGAGTCAGACATGACTGAGCGACTGAACTGAACTGCACAGCAGGGGGTGAGTGGCTGGCAAGTGAGTGAAGCTTCATCGGTATTTACAGCTGCTCTCCATCACTCACTTTACCGCCTGGGCTCTGCCTCCTGTCAGATCAATGTTAGCGTTAAGTCCTCACAGGAGCATGAACCCTACTGTGAACTGCACGAGTGAGGGATCCGGGTTGCATGCTCCTTATGAGAATCATCCCCAAACCACCGCCCACCCATCCTGGTCCCTGGAAAGATTGTCTTGCATGAAACTAGTACCTAGTGCCAGAAAGTTTGGGGACCGCTGTTTCAGAGGCAATTCCTGTAACAACGTAGTCTAGATTAGCTGGTAGGTCTTCTCCATCTCAAAGCCTGTCAGAGTCTAGCGCCCTCAACAGCATCCTTACATTTGGATAACCAGCCTGCATCTGTGTTGCACCTGCTTCGTCTCCCCTGGTGAGTTAGGCGCAATGCTGGAGCAGAATGCAAGGAAACGAAAATCCCCTTTGATTGGATGCAGGCAGGGTCCCTTTCCACACTTAAAGCCTGTGTTTGATTCCTACTCAATTTATCAGTCAGTCCTTAAGGCTTGATAATAGCATTACAGAGAAAACTTCCCAAACTTACTGTTTCAGAGTTCCAGCCAGAGGTTAAATCATGTCAGAGGTTGTCTTTATCCATGATCCCTTTCACCTACCTTCTTATTTCTCTGGGCAAGAGACCAACCTCGCCACCCACTCTACCCTTGTCCCCAGCACTTCCCAAACAGCTCTGGCCCACATAAGGGGCCTCTCACCTTACCCTGTCCTCTCCCCCATATGCCTCCCTCGGAACCAGCATCCCACATGGTATGGACTGTTTTCTTGCCCTCTCTGTTCAGAGCTTCACTGTTCACCATATCCTACCAAGGTGAAAACGAGGTGATGACATTTGCCTAGAATCAAGTTCCACAGTCTCTATGGTACCTGTTTGGGGGTAAGACTTTAACTCAAAGTGACTCATGGGATTGATAGCATGAAAAAGAAGCAGGAGTGGGACTTTACCACCAGTGGTGAAGTCTCTGCTTGCCAGTGCGGGGGACATTGGTTCAACCCCTGGTCAGGGAAGATTCCACATGCAGCGGGGCAACTAAGCGTGTGCCACAACTACTGAGCCCACGTGCCCTAGAGCCTGTGCTCTGCAACAAGAGAAGCCGCCTTAATACTCAAGCACCACAACCAGAGAGTAGCCGCAACTATCGCAACTAGAGAAAGCTCGCTGCAACGAGGAAAGCCCACTGCAGCAAGAAGACCCAGCGCAGTCAAACATAATTAAAAATGAAAGAGCAGAAAATAATGTTTTTTAAAAAGAAGAAGTAGGAGAGATACTTGGGGGCAGGCAGGCCTTAGGCTCATGTCTAAGAGGTTTTTGATTCCTCCAGACAACTTTCATTTGAGAGAATGCTTTCCTTTTGACTTGGCATACACATTGGGAGCCAATCAGTCCTGGTTTGAATCTTGGTTTGCTACTTTCTGGCTGAGGTATCTTTGGCAAGTTTCTTAAATATTATGTGTTCTTAAACATGCAGCCTTCTTAGAAGTTAGGGAACAAAATAAAGTATGCATTAATATGATATTACTCAATTAATGTTAGTCCCTGTATTAGTTATCTATACTACATAACAAATTGCCCCCAAACTTAGCAGCCTATAATAGTAACTTAGTTTGGTTTTTATTTATTTATTTTTAAAGATTTGTTACAGGCACTTGTGGTTTTTTAAATTAAGTTATTTATTTGGCTGCATGCAGGATCTTTATTGCATCATTAGCAATTTCTCATTGCAGGCTCTTGAGCACTCAGGCTCAGTAGCTGTGGCTCAAGCTTAGTTGTTCTGCAGCATGTGGGACCTTAGTTCCCCGACTGTGGATCAAATCTAGGACCCCTGAATTGCAAGGCAGATTCTTAACCAGTGGACCAGCAGGGAGGTCCCAATGATATATTTTAATGTCACCATTTCTGTGAGTCAGGCATCCAGGTGTGACTTGGCTGGGTCCCCTGGCTCAAGGTCTCTTACAGGCTGTAGCCGAGACGTCAGATGGGGCTGACATCATCTAATGAGCTGACCAGTACTGTTACTAATGGGCTGTTGGCTTGAGGACCTCAGTTACCACTGGTGTTGGCAGGAGGCCACCCTGCATTCTTTGCCACAGGGGCATCTCAACATGGTAGCTGACTTTAGAGACAGAGGGAGAGGGGAGTCACATTCTTGTATAGCCTGGCTTCAGGATTGACATATCCTCAGTTTCCCCATATTCCACACATTAAAGGAAGCCACTAGGTACAACCTACACTCCTGGGGATAAGATTATACAAAAGTGTGATTTCCAGGAGGTAGGGCTCATGGGGCTGCCTACCACAGCTATGTTTCTGTTCCCTGTTGTAGGTCGATACTGATCAAAAGATATGCACATACTGCCCTTTGTCATGGAGAAGGCGATGGCACCCCACTCCAGTACTCTCGCCTGGAAAATCCCGTGGACAGAGGAGCCTGGTGGGCTGCAGTCCATGGGGTCGCTAAGAGTTGGACACGACTGAGCGACTTCACTTTCACTTTTCCCTTTCATGCATTGGAGAAGGAAATGGCAACCCACTCCAGTGCTTGCCTGGAGAATCCCAGGGATGGAGATCCTGGTGGGCTGCTGTCTATGGGGTCGCACAGAGTCGGACATGACTGAAGCGACTTAGTAGCAGCAGCAGCATCCCTTTGTCAAAGCTGTTTTAATTTCAGCTATTACTAACGCATATACATATAACATCTTACTATTCTTTTTTTGTATATTTTTTGTTTTGTTTTGTTTTACTTTACAGTATTGTATTGGTTTTGCTATACATTGACATGAATCCACCACGGGTGTACAAGTGTTCCCCATCCTGAACCCCCCTCCCACCTCCCTCCCCATCCCATCCCTCTGCGTCATCCCAGTGCACCAGCCCCGAGCACCTCGTCTCATGCATCAAACCTGGACTGGCGATCTGTTTCACATGTGATAATATACATGTTCCCATTCACATCATATTTGCATAGAAATTATATAGGATTCCCATATATGCATATAACTTCTTTGAGAATTTCTGATACCTTAAGACCAGTGTGTGTGTGCTTAGTCTCTTTGCAGCCTCATGGACTGTAGCCCACCAGGCTCTGCTGTCCATGGGGATTCTCCACGTGAGAATATTGCAGTGGGTTGCCATGCCCTGCTCCAGGGGATCTTCCCAACCCAGGGATTGAAGCCAGGTCTCCCACACTGCGGGTAGCCCAGTGGCCTCTCATACAGCATGTCTTTGGGCCTGAAGGACGTTCCATCTACTTACAGATGCAGCGGAGGTCCCAGTCTGAACCTCCACCCTCATTACTCACCACCCCATTCTCCCTTTGATTCCTCGGAAGACAGGCCATCTCCCCTGCCCAGCTGGGAAGACCTAACACAGGTCCCCAGCCCCGTCACTTTGCCTAAGACCTGGGAGGTACTGTCTGTATTTCCCTCTTAGCTCCTGGCCCCTGCCTGGTCCATGCATCTCTCTGTTGTGGCCCCATTTCCGCCAACTTCTAGTAAATTAGAGAATCATTTCATGATGATACAGGGCCTTGTAAACACAGCTCTTTGTTGAAAAATTCAAGAAAGCCAAAGCCTCCTACCTCTTTTTTTTTTTAACGAAAGTATAATTAATTTACAATACTGTGCCAATCTCTGCTGTATAGCAAAGTGACTTTTTCATTACACACATACAGACATTCTTTTTTTGGTACATATTCTTTTCCATTGGAGTTTATCACAGGATATTGAATATAGTTCCTTGTGCTACACAGTAGGACCTTGTTGTTTATTCACCCTATATATAATAGTTTACATCTGCTAAACCCACACTTCCCTCCTCCTCCCTGCTCCTCCTTGGGGACTAGAAATCTGTTCTCCGTGTCTGAGTCTGTTACTGTTTTATAGATAGGTTCATTTGTGCCCTATTTTAGATTCCACATATAAGCGATATCATGTGGTACTTGTCTTTCTCTTTCTTAGTATGAAAATCTCTAGTTGCATCCATATTGTTGCAAATGTGAAGCCTCCTCCTTGTCTTTATCATGCAACTTCACTTTGTATCAAAACCTCTGAACCTTGAAAGTGTCAGACAGACAGATGTTAGTAGCTTACGTTCCGGTTGCTCTGTCACTCTGTCCTGCTTACCTGGCCCCACTCTGGTCCTCTATTTGCCCCCCTCCCACTACTGTTCTTTGAGGTCATTTCCCAGCACCCCAGAGAACTGTGGGCCAGCACCACTGGTCATCTCCTCGCATCCCCTGTGGTGCTTTGTGCCTCACTCTTGCTCAAGTTATCCCATGTACCTGTGATGCTTTTCTCACCTGTTTCTTCTTCCTCCTTTAGAACAGCAACTCAGTTGCTCAGGCGACTAAGCATTAATTCCTACACCCCACAGTGGTCCTTCTGTGACAAAGAGTAGCATTACCATAGTATCTGCTGTGTTGCATTGTAATGTCCTATTTGCATACTCACCTTCACCCTAGGGGCCTTCTCCAAAATGGACCCAGTGTCCATTTTGTTATCTCAACATATTAAGATATTACCTTCTCTCAACAAAGTAAAGGTCATATATTATTGGGACAAGCCCACAACTAACATCATACTCAATGATGAGAGATTGAAAGCTTTTCCTCTAAGTTCGGGACCAAGACAAAGGGTGCCCACTCTCACCACTCCTCTTTAACATGATAGGGAAGTCCTAATTAGAGCAATCCGGCAAGAAAAAGAAATAAAACATATCGGAATTGGAAAAGAAGAAGTAAAATTGTCTCTATTTGCAGATGGCATGATTTTATATACAGAAAATCCAAAAGATTGCAACCAAAAAACAGCTGGATCTAATCTAGGCATTATGTTTATTCCTGCTTTGCAAATACAGTAAGTCCCCTACATACAAACCTTCAAGTTGGAAACTTTTAAAAATCCAAATGTGCCTAGAGAAAGGAGGAAGAGAGATATGACAGGGAAGAAGTAACTGAAGGACTAAATGAATTCACGATGCAGGAGAAGGAAGGGGGTTTTCTATATTTGTGGGGGTGCTGTTAGCTTTGGAGGTACAGGCCTTGAACATAGAAGGCTACAGAAAGGTTGCAGCAGCCATTCACAAAGCAGTCCAGTGCTACCGTGTCATCTGTATGAGAAGAAAGTAGCTACTATCCAGACCCCACATCATCTCATTCAGGAGGGTAGATAGAATTGAATCCAGCAAGGAATCAGAACCCATGCCGCCAGCGTCAGGCATCAGTGAAATGGCAGCTTGCCCTCCATCTCCTATTGCTGCTGATTCTTCAGTTCTACCATCTCCCACCTCCTCTCCCAACTCCATCAGGAGCTCTTCTTACTTGTCCTTCTTGCCAGCTCCTGTAAGCTAGCTGTTGTACTGTATTACTGTAGATTTCAAGGAATTGTACTGTAAGATTGAAAACATTTAAAAATTTTTGTTTTGTGTGTGTGTGTGTATTATTTGTGTGAACAGTATTATAAACCTATTACAGCACAGTACTATATAACAGATCCTGTTATTTGGGTACCTAGGCTAACCTTGTTGGACTTAGAAATGAACTGGACTTATGAATGTGTTCTTGACATTGAACTCCTTTGTATACAGTAGAATTACTACATATAGTGGGTTTGGAGAGGTTAACAGGTCAGGTCACTTCAGTCGTGTCCGACTCTGTGTGACCCCATAGGCGGCACCCCACCAGGCTCCCCCATCCCTGGGATTCTCCAGGCAAGAATACTGGAGTGGGTTGCCATTTCCTTCTCCAATGCATGAAAGAGAAAAGTGAAAGTGAAGTCGCTCAGTCTGTCCGACTGTTAGCGACATGTGTGTGTATTATTTGTGTGAACAGTATTATAAACCTATTACAGCACAGTACTATATAACAGATCCTGTTATTTGGGTACCTAGGCTAACCTTGTTGGACTTAGAAATGAACTGGACTTATGAATGTGTTCTTGACATTGAACTCCTTTGTATACAGTAGAATTACTACATATAGTGGGTTTGGAGAGGTTAACAGGTCAGGTCACTTCAGTCGTGTCCGACTCTGTGTGACCCCATAGGCGGCACCCCACCAGGCTCCCCCATCCCTGGGATTCTCCAGGCAAGAATACTGGAGTGGGTTGCCATTTCCTTCTCCAATGCATGAAAGAGAAAAGTGAAAGTGAAGTCGCTCAGTCTGTCCGACTGTTAGCGACTCCATGGACTGCAGCCCACCAGGCTACTCCGTCCATTGGATTTTCCAGGCAAGAGTACTGGGGTGGGGTGCCATTGCCTTCCCTGCAGTTCAGTTCAGTCGCTCAATTGTGTCCGACTCTTTGTGACCCCATGGACCAAAGCATACCAGGCCTCCCTGTCCATCACCAATTGCCAGAGACTACTCAAACTCATGTCCGTTGAGTTGGTGATGCCATCCAACCACTTCATGCTCTGTCGTCCCCTTCTCCTCTCACCTTCAATCTTTCGCAACATCAAGGTCTTTTCAAATGCATCAGTTCTTCACATCAGGTGGCCAAAGTATTGGAGTTTCAGCTTCAACATGAGTCCTTCCAGTGAACACCCAAGACTGATCTCCTTTAGGATGGATCTCCTTGCAGTCCAAGGGACTCTCAAGAGTCTTATCCAACACCACAGTTAAAAAGCATCAATTCTTCGGCACTCAGCTTTCTTTATATTCCAACTTTCACATCCATACATGACTATAGCCTTGACTAGATGGACGTTTGTTGGCAAAGTAATGTCTTTGCTTTTTAATATGCTGTCTAGTTTGGTCATAACTTTTCTTCCAAGGAGCAAGCACCTTTTAATTTCATGGCTGCAGTCACCATCTGCAGTGATTTTGGAGCCCAGAAAAATAAAGTCTGCCACTGTTTCAACTGTTTCCCCATCTATTTGCCATGAAGTGATGGGACCACATGCTATGATCTTAGTTTTCTGAATGTTTAGATTTAAGACAACTTTTTCACTCTCCTTTTTCACTTTCATCAAGAGGCACTTTAGAAAAAAAAAAAAAGAGGCACTTTAGTTCTTCTTCATTTTCTGCCATAAGGATGGTATCAGCTGCATATCTGAGGTTATTGATATTTCTCCCAGAAATCTTGATTTCAGCTTAAGCTTCCTCCAGCCCAGTGTTTCTCATGATGTACCCTGCATAGAAGTTAAATAAGCAGGGTGAGAATATATAGCCTTGACATACTCCTTTCCCAATTTGGAACCAGTCTGTTGTTCCATGTCCAGTTCTAACTGTTGCTTCCTGACCTGCATACAGATTTCTCAGGAAGCAGGTCAGGTGATCTGTTATCCCCATCTCTTTCAGAATTTTCCACAGTTTGTGGTGATCCACACAGTCAAAGGCTTTGGCATAGTCAATAAAGCAGAAATAGATGTTTTTCTGAAACTCTCTTGCTTTTTCAAAGATCCACTCGATGTTAGAAATTTGATCTCTGGTTCCTCTGCCTTTTCTAAAACCAGCTTGAACATCTGGAAGTTCTCGGTTCACATATTGCTGAAGCCTGGCTTGGAGAATTTTGAGCACTACTTTACTAGCATGAGATGAGTGCAGTTGTGCGGTAGTTTGAATGTTCTTTGGCATTGCCTTTCTTTGGATGAATACTGACCTGTTCCAGTCCTGTGGCCACTGCTGAGATCTCCAAATTTGCTGGCATATTTAGTGCAACACTTTCACAGCATCATCTTTTAGGATCTGAAATAGCTCAACTGGAATTCCATCACCTCCACTAGCTTTGTTCGTAGAGATGCTTCCTAGGGCCCACTTGACTTCACATTCCAGGATGTCTGGCTCTAGGTGAGTGATCTCACCATCGTGATTATCTGGGTCATGAAGATCTTTTTTGTATAGTTCTTCTTTGTATTCTTTCCACCTCTTCTTAATATCTTCAGCTTCTGTTAGGTCCATACCATTTCTGTCCTTTATCGAGCCCATCTTTGCATGAAATGTTCCCTTGGTATCTCTAATTTTCTTGAAGAGATNGGCCACAGGCACGGCGCGCGCGTGGACGGACTGCGGAGCGCACGACGCGCGTGGCCACAGGCACGGCGCGTGCGTCCACGCACTGCAGAGCGCACAACGCACGTGGCCACAGGCACAGCGTGTGCGTGGCCACGCAGCTGAAGAGCAGCCTCGGTGTCTCCAGGCTCTAAAACAAGGCCTGCTTCCCATCTTGGCGAGAGTTATGGCAGGGTTTCTGGAAGGGAGTCAGGTGCGGGACATTTGGGTCTACAGAATGAAACTGGCATCACATCTTACAGCCACGGAAGACCGTGCTTGTGGGGAAAAGAATCGCGTCATCGGGAAAACATGCAATGACACCGTGTTTCGCGCAGAATCATGATTCCCCGAGTCTGTAAAACAGAGAAACACACACACAGCGCAGACAGTAACACGGCGCACCAGGACGTGAGCACACCAAAGTGCTGAGTGTGGTGAGCTGATTTACTCATGTTCACATCTTACTGTTTTCTGCAATGGACATTTAGTAAAAACCCCCAAACTAAAACATTTTTCAGTTGAGTGCCTGAGTCTGCTTTTTCCAGAGTTATTACGTTTGAAGTAAATGTTGTCTATGTTACATGCAGTCTATTTTATTGTGAATTTTTAGTAAAGAAAAGGTTTCAGACTGGTAAGTTTAAGCTAATAAATGATTTCTAGACGTTAAGGATTAATTTAAATTGTGGCAAATTCCACATCTCCTTTAAAGAACTTTTAAAAATGTTAACATCTTCCTAGAAAAATGTTCATGTTTACATGTGTTGAGTTTTAAGGATAAATATAACTTCTATGTAGTTTAACTAGGAAAAGGTAGATTGGATGTCNGCTAATAAATGATTTCTAGACGTTAAGGATTAATTTAAATTGTGGCAAATTCCACATCTCCTTTAAAGAACTTTTAAAAATGTTAACATCTTCCTAGAAAAATGTTCATGTTTACATGTGTTGAGTTTTAAGGATAAATATAACTTCTATGTAGTTTAACTAGGAAAAGGTAGATTGGATGTCTTCAGTAAATGACCATGCAAATCTCTAAGAACAACTTAAAATGATTTTTCCTAAAATGTAATTTTCATGAAAGTATCAACAGCTTCATATCTTCTGAAGATTATTTCTAACCTCATTTATAAAACCTGATAGAAAAGACACACTATTTCTTCATTTATTCATTCAGTGAGTGTGTGCTGAGTGCCTACTTGATGAGTCGGTCACTGTGATCGGCGCTAACCAGACATCATACAGGTCCCCACGGAGTCTAGTCAGGGATGACAGTTTAATGCATGAGATTAAATACAGTAAAATAATTCATTCTTTTATAACAAGACCCTATGGAGGTGGCCTAACCCAGCTCCAGGATTACAGGAAAGAAGGTACATTTACAAGGTTTCATCTTCTGCATCCCTTTGGCATCTATCAGCCTTACAGCACGTGGTATCAACAAAACAGCAGTCTGTAAACTGAATGACGTAACTGCTTTAATGCCAATTCCTCCAATGCGGGTCCTACTGCTTGCTGCAGTCTCTTGCACAGCAGAGAGTGCTAACAATATTTGTTGAAAAAGACAATGAAAGTTTGCTTTTGTGGAAAGAACACAGGATTGGAATCAGTTTCAAATCCAGGCTGTACTACAATCAGCCAGACCTCTGACTCAGTCTTAAACACCGGAATGACACACTTCTCTTACTGGCGAGAGAATTGCATACCACGTGTGTAAACCATCTAGCAGAGTGCTGGGCGATTTGAAAGTATTAATATAACTGATCACGAATAATACTATTTTGCTCATTATTTGCAGACTCAATAAAGGTGAACCTTGAAATAAGTCAGCAAAGTCAAAAACATTTAAAACAGAATGCTCTAAAGACTCGTGTGTGCCAAGAGTGAAGTTATATATACACACAATGATTAGATCAAGGATTAGATTCCTGGACACACGATTAATTCTGGGAAAACAAATTTTCACCTGTGAAAATCTGTGCCACACAGATCTTCAGAGTGCACTGGGAGAGTATCCTGGGGGAAAAGGAGCTGTCTTTCGTAGATCAGCAAAGAGGATGTGTGGTTCTCTCTAGACCTGCGCAAACTCTGTGAATTCTGTGAGCCTTTCTGGGCCCTATCGTGTGAATTCTGCGAGCCTTTCTGGGCCCTATCGTGTGAATTCTGTGAACCTTTCTGTGTGAATTCTGCGAGCCTTTCTGGGCCCTATCGTGTGCCTTTCTGGGCCCTATCGCGTGGATTCTGTGAGCCTTTCTGGGCCCTATCGCGTGAGGCACTGTCCGGGGTGCTGCGGCTGCAGTGATGAACAGATGCAGCCCTGGCTCTCGAGGAGGTGAACGCAACGACAGAGCTGCCTGGCAGGTGCCGGGCCGAAGACGGCGGGGCACTGGGTCTGCTCCTGAAGTTCAGGTGAGGCTCCTCCCAGGAGAAGACGTCTGAACGAACGCCTAAAGAATGGGTGAGAGTCCCCCCCGCGGAGGAAGCGAGGGGCGTGCTGGCTTAGGCAGAGGTGACAGCAGAAAGTCATGGAAGAGCTGAACAGCATAAAAGGGGGCCAGTTCTGTACAGGCTGCTGCTGAGAGCCCAGCACCGTGAAGGGAGAAGAACGTAAGCTGAGGAGGCGACCAAGAGCCTGGCAGGCCAGGCAAAGCCGCCTAGCGACGGCGAGCCGGGAGTCGCGAGTGAGACCCGAGCAGGCTTCCGGCCACGGGCGGGAGACACTGCACGGGGGAGGGGAGAAGAGCAGTGTTTCTCTTAGTCCTCTGCTTGGGCGGCTGTGAAAGCGTCCAGAACGGACGACTCACTGGATCGCACTCTTGGCTTAGTGAAGCAACCCCGAAAATGGAGAATTACTCGGTTTCAGGTAAAGACAATTCAGTTTCATTCCAAGAGACTATAATTGGTCCAAGCTATGTTATCCCAAACAAAATATCTGATCACTTATAGGCCCCTCTGAACATCCTTGCACTTACCTAGCGAAGTCTTAAGAGTTTGAGGCTTTTGGTTCTACCATCTAGAGCTAGAGTTTATTTGTAGGGAAAAGCTGCAAAAAGTATCCAAGGGAGTGAAAAAAGTTTGTACTTCCCGCCTTCAAGGACCTTATCATTTGGATAAGCAAATAGGAAATGTTAAACTCAGGTTGGAAAGACAATAAAAACAAAGGTGGGAAGGAAAAGAAAGACTTACGGAGACCAAACTCTTGGAAAAGCCTCTATTTCTTCTTGTGTGTACTCGTCTAGCCGTCTGGGCACTTTTCGCGGTTGAGGAAGCTCTTCTGTTAAACTCTTAAGAATATCTTCTGGTATATCCTAGACCAAACAAAAATTAGGCTTAATTTTCTTAAAATCTGTTCTTCGTAATTAATTAGTAACTCTTGTGTCAGTGTGTTAGTCCCTTAGTCGTGTCTGACTCTCTGCAACCCCACGGACTGCAGCCCGCCAGGCTCCTNGTCTTCTCTTGTATTGTTGGAAGAGGGTGTTTGCTATGACCAGTGCGTTCTCTTGGCAAAACTCTATTAGCCTTTGCCCTGCTTCATTCTGTACTCCAAGACCAAATTTGCCTGTTATTCCAGGTGTTTCTTGACTTCCTACTTTTGCATTCCAGTCCCCTATAATGAAAAGGACATCTTTTGGGGTGTTAGTTCTAAAAGGTCTTGTAGGTCTTCATAGAACTGTTCAACTTCAGCTTCTTCAGCATTACTGGTTGGGGCATATACTTGGATTACCGTAATATTGAATAGTTTGCCTTGGAAATGAACAGATATCATTCTGTCGTTTTTGAGATTGCATCCAAGTACTGCATTTTGGACTCTTTTGTTGACCATGATGGCTACTCCATTTCTTCTGAGGGATTCCTGCCCACAGTAGTAGATATAATGGTCATCTGAGTTAAATTCACCCATTCCAGTCCATTTTAGTTTGCTTATTCCTAGAATGTCAACGTTCACTCTTGCCATCTCCTGTTTGACCACTTCCAATTTACCCTGATTCATGGACCTGACATTCCAAGTTCCTATGCAATGTTGCTCTTTACAGCATCAGACCTTGCTTCTATCACCAGTCACATCCACAGCTGGGTATTGTTTTTGCTTTGGCTCCATCCCTTCATTCTTTCTGGAGTTATTTCTCCACTGATCTCCAGTAGCATATTGGGCACCTATGGACCTGGGGAGTACCTCTTTCAGTATCCTATCATTTTGCCTTTTCCTACTGTTCATGGGGTTCTCAAGGCAAGAATACTGAAGTGGTTTGCCATTCCCTTCTCCAGTGGGCCACATTCTGTCAGACCTCTCTACCATGACCCATCTGTTTTGGGTGGCCCCACAGGGCTTGGCTTAGTTTCATTGAGTTAGACAAGGGTGTGTGTGATCAGATTGGCTAGTTTTCTGTGTTTGTAGTTTTGAATCTGTCTGCCCTCTGATGGGGAAGGATAAGAGGTTTATGGTAGCTTCCTGTTGGCAGAGACTAACCAGGGGGAAGCTGGGTCTTGTTCTGATGGATGGGCCCATGCTCAGTAAATCTTTAATCCAATTTCCTGTTGATGGGTGGAGCTGTGTTCCCTCCTTGCTATTTACCTGGGATGTGGCTCAGTTGGTAAAGTGTCTGCCTACAATTCAGGAGACCCGGCTTTGATCCCTGGGTTGGGGAGATTCTCTGGAGAAGGAAATGGCAACCCACTCCAGTACTCTTGCCTGGAAAGTCCCATGGACGGAGGAGCCTGGTAGGCTACAGTCTATGGGGTCGCAAAGAGTCGGACACGACTGAGCAACTTCACTCACGCAAACTGTGGTGGAGGTGATGAAGAGAATGGCGACCTCCTTCAGGAGGTTCCATTCATGTACTTCTACACTCACTGCCCCCAACCCTGCAGCAGGCCACCACCAACCCATGCCTCCACTGGAGACTCCTGGACACTCCCAGGCAAGTCTGGGTCAGTCTGTTGTGGGGTCCCTGCTCCTTTCTCCTGGGTCCTGGTGCACACAAGGTTCTGTTTGTCCCCTCCAAGAGTCTTCTTCCCAGTCCTGTGTAAGGTCTGGCAGCTCTATGGCTACCTAAGCTGTGACCAGGGTCATGAAGTCAGGAAGGAGCCGAGAGAAGTTTCACGTCCAATCTATCCTGGAAGTCAATGCCCTTGACTGCTCAGCTAGACAGCCCGCACCTCCCCGCCATGCCCCGAGTCCTCCCCTCCTCCCCTGTCAGCAGGAGGCCAGCGTGGGTTGGTGCTCAGTCCCTGTCTGTCTAATACAACTGAATGCAACCAAGCTGTTTATACAAAAGGAAATTACATTCCTACTGCCTTTATCAGAGCCAGGAGAAATGAACAGGTCTTTTTATATGCATGTGATTTAAATGTACTTATCTAATTTTTTCCTAAGAGACAAGACGATCATCTTCGTCATCAATACATAAAGGCTCAATAAAAACTGCAGATAAAACATGGATGCTATTTGTTGTTGACATATAACCACCGTATATCAACCAGGTCTAGGTGCATTCGAGAAAAAAATCAGAGCTTTAATAACTTTTTGGCAAAATTTACAATCATTTATAAGGGGGCTCTCGACTGTTGCTGAGTCAAAGCTGTTTGCATGTGTCTCACTGGCCCTTTAAATACCACTCTCTTGCTCTTTGGGAAAAGGAGAATGATGTAATTCTTCTAATTATAACTGACCAGGCTCTTCCATACTCAGTTTGATTCCCTGCAGGTTTCACTATTTGCCAATATCTATTTCACTGTAGCAGAAACAGGAAAAAATTCCCAAGCCTAATCATCTAGAAATTCTTTGACTCTCTTCCACTTTAGTGGAATCATATTTTTGCACTTGAGGTCATCTTTATATATGAGAAGAGAGCAAGGTTGGGAGAAAATTGGTATTAAAAATAGAGCAAAGTTCCAGATTCTCACTCTCTAGAGCTCATGGAAGATTCTGGCCTTTTATTATTTATGCCTAATGCTGGCACTACCACCCCTGCCTTGAGAGCATGCCAAGGATCTTCACAGTGCCCTGGCTTCATCTTGCCAGCTGCCAGGGTTGGCATGTTTCAGGAGTTTTCCCTTTCTTTCTGCCCATCACATCCAGACACCATGGTGGCAGGACGAGTCCAGGCAAATGGCGCATCTGTCCACCTGCTAGGCTTGCCTTCCAGTCTGAAACCCTGACCACCTCTCCTACTGCTACCTACCTCCTCCCCATACCCAAGGATGCCTCAGCCAGGAACATCACCAGGCCCAAAGTTCACAGTTTAGGGATGGAAGCAACGATCAGTTAAATCACGAAATTAAATACTGAAAATATGCTGCCAACAAGAAAATCCCTGCTAGTCAAAAAATTCAACTTTTATACATAATCCCCTGCTTGTGAATCTAATGCAAACGTCACTCTAATGGTAGTATTCTGGAATAGTTAAGAAGATATGTTAGGCAAATGGAGGGTTTTTAGGAAATGTTGAGTTTGACTCCATCATAACTGGTGATGGGAAAAATAACTAGGAGAGCAAGCAAAGGAGAAGTGAGTCTTGGTTGAGTCCTTTCCGTGATAACCACCGTGCTTAATTCTGAGTTCAGAATATCTCATCTAATTGTCACCATCACCCTTTGGGGAAATCTAAAAATCCACCTTCTTGCGGTTAAGGACACAAGGTTCAAGGAAGTCAAATAACTCTTCCAAGGTCTACCCAGGTGGAAACTTGAGCTCTGGTCAGGTGATCTCCAAAATGCTATTTTCCTTCTACTTCACATTGGGAAGGACCAGGGGTCAAGTGTTGGCCCAGTCAACCGGATGAAGGTGAAGAATCAGAACAGGGAGTTAGGATAAGAGCTACTCATCTCGAGAAGGATGTGTGGCCCTTTGGTCCAAATCCAGTGCCTAGGTTAGGAGCTGTACTTGAGCAAGGGCAAGGTAACCGACAGGGAAGAGACAGTGGCCAATAAATTCATCAGATGTGTTCAGAGAAGCACAAGGAAGCAGGAGAGAGGTTCCAGGGAGGTCCAAAGCCAGCTCAAGGGGAGTGGTATTCAGGGCCAGGGCCTGCATCTATCTGGAAACGAGGACAGATGACTGAGCACTCAGTCACTGGGCCAGAGGTTCAGGTTTGAGGAGGGACCAAGCCTGGCCTGGTGCTGAGGTGCTAAGCCTAGAGCCCTGGACCTCTGCATGCCCGAATACAGGATGAGGCTGCTCCCCAGGAGGGTCTCTGTCATCACAGGTTCCCCAGTTGAGAAAGCTGCAGCTGTGGAGATGTGAGGTCAGTGATTCTGTGAGGACCTGGGGCAAAGCCTGAGCCTTATCCCATTTTACAGAAGCCAACAGGATCACTAGTTCCCTCCACGTTCGGTGGGTCAGCGCATCACTCACTCAGTCACCAAGTGCTCTTTTGAGTCCCTAGGCTTCTTTCATGCCACTGCACAGCTGTGTTCTGCTCTAGGTATAAAAAGACAAAAACCAGCTTTTATGTTGAGTATCATGGGAAGTAAGTTGGTAAAATAGAACTAAAACACATGTGCCCAGTGTTCACTGCAGCACTCTTTACAATAGCCAGGACATGAAAGCAACCCAAACATCCATCAACAGATGAATGGATAAAAGAGATATGGTGCAGATACGCAGTGGAATATTACTCAGCCATAAAAAGGAACAAGATTGGTCATTTGGATAGACATGGATGGACCTAGAATCTATCATACAGAGTGAAGTAAGTCAGAAAAGAAAAATACCATATATTAATGCATATATGTGGAATCTAGAAAAATGGTACAGATGAACCTATTTGCAGGGCAGGAACAGAGACACGGACAAGGGGAATAGACTTGTGGACACAGGGCTAGGGGGTGGGTGGGATGACCTGGGAGATTGGGATTGATGTATGTGCACTACCGTGTATAAACCTGCTGTAAGCAAAGGGAGCTCAGCTCTGTGCTCTGTGGTGACCTAGATGGAGAAGGGATATATATATATATATATATATATATATATATATATCTGATCCACTTCATTGTACAGCAAAAACTAAGATTGTAGAGCAACTATATCCCAATTTAAAAAAAGAAATGATTTGGTAAGAAAGACCTAGACTCTCCTTCTACAATCTAGTAGAGAAGATAGGACGCAAACTGGAATAGATACAAGATCAGGTCACATGTGCTAAGGACCCCTGTGGAGGAGTGAAGTAGCAGCTCTGCATAATATGAGAGGAAGGCGAGCTCTCCTAGGGGCAGGGGGGTGACTGAGATGACTTGGTGAGATCCCGGGAACACGTGAACTTTGTTGTAAAGACACAAGGAGGGCATGGGGTCAGGAGGTTGCAAGTCTGGGGTGACCCTCATCTGCACCACATGCACTCTTTATTCCTCTCTGACTGGCCGTTTCCAGTGATGGAGGCCAAGCTCCTTGGTCATCCTTCATGCCTACCTCTGACCTCAAAGTGCGACACCTTACTCTCCCTGCCCTTCCACTGACACATGTTCTGCTCCTGAAGATCATTAACAAACAACCTCTCCACCATCAAGTGGCCCAAGATCAGACTCTTCCCCTGACTTTTTGTTGAATCCCCTTGAACTTGCAAAACTGTGTGGCTAGAGTTAGCAGGTCTCTCTTGATCAAGGGCTTTCCTGATGGCTCAGATGGTAAAGAATCCACCTGCAAGGCAAAAGACCTCGGTTCAATCCCTGGGTCAGGAAGATACCCTGGAGAAGGGAATGGCTATCCACTTTAGTATTCTTNAAACTGTGTGGCTAGAGTTAGCAGGTCTCTCTTGATCAAGGGCTTTCCTGATGGCTCAGATGGTAAAGAATCCACCTGCAAGGCAAAAGACCTCGGTTCAATCCCTGGGTCAGGAAGATACCCTGGAGAAGGGAATGGCTATCCACTTTAGTATTCTTGCCTGGAGAATTCCATGGACAGAGGAACCTGGCAGGCTACAGTCCATGGGGTCACAAAGAGCTGGACACGACTGAGTGACTAACGTTCTTGGTCAAAGTGCAAGCCTTCCATTACCAAATGGCAAGACTCCTGCAGGAGAGCAGAGAAAGCCTGTCTGCTCTCCGGGTCATATTTGAAAACTACTAGAGGAGAATGTTCAGAGAAGGCAATGACACCCCACTGTGCAGTACTTTTGCCTGGAAAATCCCATGGACAGAGGAGCCTGGAAGGCTGCAGTCCATGGGGTCGCTAAGAGTCGGACACGACTTCACTTTCACTTTTCACTTTCATGCATTGGAGAAGGAAATGGCAACCCACTCCAGTGTTCTTGCCTGGAGAATCCCAGGGACAGGGATCCTGGTGGGCTGCCGTCTATGGGGTCGCACAGAGTCGGACACGACTGAAGTGATGCAGCAGCAGCAGCAGAGGAGATTGTTACTATGCCATAGGAAGTCCTTGCTAGGCCAAATGATCTTCTGTTTTCTCAGAAGACAAGTTTTCTTCTTCCTTAAGTATCTGTGGGTTCTTGGGCATGTGTTTTCATGGAAGCTTGATTTGACTTAAAATTGTCCTTCTCTTCAAATCATACATGAATTTTAGAGCAGAGAAGTCATTTTTAAAACTCCATGTTCAAAGGGTCTGAAAGGGTCCGGCACAGCAACACTCCATGAGGCTTGACTGCTGGCCTGGTTGGCTTTATGCTGCGCTCACCTGGCTCAGCAACAACCTGGGGTGGACCAGTGGCTTACTCGTGGATGCTCTTCTCTGCCTGCACGTGAGGGTGCTTCATGGAAGTCAGCCCTTCTGTAGGTGTCGCTTCATTCAGGTCTGTTCTGCAAGGCCTCCAAGGTCCACCCATTCTGGGTACCGGGATCCTACAGGCCGAGGGAGTTAAAACAGCCTTTGGTTGAAGTTATTTCTCCTCAGTAGGATGAGGTAGCATAATGTGATAAAAAGGGGAATGAACCCCAAATCAGATAAGCTGAGCTCAAAGCACATCTTTGGTAATTACTAATTGGGTGGGCAAAGTACTACATGTAATCTCTTTTAAGGCTCTGTTTGTCTTTACAGTCAGATCAGCAGTACCTATTTCAGAAACTCGTAAATATAAATGAATCCGGATCATAGTAGTCCCTTGGTGAATGATAGCTATATATAATCTTCCTTCTTTGAATTTCAAAATTTTAATGAAAAAAATGTTTAAGAAAAAGTGAACCCATGCTCTTTTTTAAAAAGATATTTCAAGGATACACATTTATATTTGGTTTGCTAATAGGTTGACATAAGCTTAGACACGTCTTCATAATGTATGTTTATACATATATGTTTATATATCCACTAGGTGCCTGAGGGTGCATACGTATACACACACACACAACACCTCAAATTAACTGCAGATGTGGTATTTGGTTTCAGCATTAATTTTCAGCCCCTCCTCACTAAGAAATTATTATTGCTAAACTGAATAAACATCACTCTGTCTTTTATTGTAAACACACCTGCTGGTGAGAGTCTTTCCAGGGCCCCTAAGTCAGCAGCTCTTAAACTCAGGTGCTGGCTGAGCTGGAGCAGCAGACCCAGTTCACTAGCTGCCGTGAGAAACAGAGCACCATCCTCCTTAGACAAAACTAGTAAGCTGGTTTAGGATTTCATCCAGCGTCCAGACAAGAGCAGGAATGCCATGCCCGGCGCTGTGCCCCCAGTGACGGTAAGAACCATTTGCTACACCTGTGCAATAACACCCACACCCGGCTCTTCTGACATATTTGGTTGCTAACTAGATCATATCACTAATTGAGTTTCAGTGTAATTATACATGCATGTGTCTTTCTCCTGTGCAAGACCATGAGTTTTTGTGTACGTGGAGCATGGACATTTCTGTGTCTCTAGTGTCTAGCCTGCATCGTATGGCTCCTGGCACATACTGGATTAGGATGGATGAATGGATGGATGTATGGATAGATGGATGGGTGGCACATTTGCTGTTTTGGCTCTCTTAGGTTGGACAAAAATTTGTTCAGGTTTTTCTGTCGGTGTTACAAAAACTGAATGAAATTTTTGGCCAACCCAATATTGTCAACCTTGATCGAAAGTATAGAAGAATTTTTTAAAATAATATTTACCCTATTTTTAAAGATTTTCAAGTATTATCTTCTCCATGACCATAGGCTGAGTCTTTTGACAGTCAGTAGCCTGGAAAATCCCATGGATGGAGGAGCCTCGTAGGCTGTAGTCCATGGGATCTCGAAGAGTCTGACACGACTGGACGACTTCACTTTCACTTTTCACTTTCCTGCTTTGGAGAAGGAAATGGCAACCCACTCCAATGTTCTTGCCTGGAGAATCCCAGGGATGGGGGAACCGTCCCAGATGGCTGCCGTCTATGGGGTCGCACAGAGTTGGACACGACTGAAAGACTTAGCAGCAGCAGCAGCAGCATGTGGTTACGCTGCCCTGTACACCATTCTTGTATCTATCACTTTCTACCTCAAAACTGTGATCTTCTGCCCACTGTAATACTACTTCTGTTACCAGGCATTCCTCCTAGAAGGGGATCAGAATATGCCAGCCCACCATGTGCCACTTTAATGTAAAGATTATTTTGAGCTGAAGGAGGTTGAGAAATTGCAAACACGGGAAAAGCTTCCTAACCTTCTCAAATCTGTCTAAAACAAGGGCATAATTTTCCCTTACTGAAGATGCCCCTGTCTCACATCACAAAGAGAACAATCCTTTAAAAAAAACATTTGTTTATGTATTTATTTGACTGTGTCAGCTAAGATCCCTGCAGCACAGTTCAGTTCAGTCACTCAGTCGTGTCCGACTCTTTGCAACCCCATGAGTTGCAGCACGCCAGGCCTCCCTGTCCATCACCAACTCCCTGAGTTTGCTCAAACTCATGTCCATTAAGTCGTTGATGACTTCCAACAATCTTGTCTTCCATTGTCCCCTTCTCCTCCTGCTCAATGTTTCCCAACATCAGGGTCTTTTCAAATGAGTCAGCCCTTCGCACCAGGTAGCAGGACCGAATGCCATGATCTTAGTTTTCTGAATATTGAGCTTTAAGCCAACTTTTTCACTCTCCTCTTTCACTTTCATCAGGAGGCTCTTAAGTTCTTCTTCACTTTCTGCCATAAGGGTGGTGTCATCTGCATATCTGAGGTTATTGATATTATTGATATTTCTCCCAGAAATCTTGATCCCAGCTTGTGCTTCTTCCAGCCCAGCGTTTCTCATGATGTATTCTGCATAGAAGTTAAATAAGCAGAGTGACAATATACAGCCTTGATGTACTCCTTTTCCTATTTGGAACCAGTCTGTTGTTCCATGTCCAGTTCTAACTGTTGCTTCCTGATCTGCATATAGTTTTCTCAAGAGGCAGGTCAGGTGGTCTGGTATTCCTATCTCTTTCAGAATTTTCCACAGTTTATTGTGATCCACATAGTCAAAGGCTTTGGCATAGTCAATAAAGCAGAAATAGATGTTTTTCTGGAATTCTCTTGCTTTTTCAGTGATCCAGCAGATGTTATCTCTCATTCCTCTGCCTTTCAGGTTGAACATCTGGAAGTTCATGGTTCACGTATTGCTGAAGCCTGGTTTGGGGAATTTTGAGCATTAGTTTACTAGCATGTGAGATGAGTGCAACTGTGCAGTAGTTTGAGCATTTTTTGGCATTGCCTTTCTTTTGGATTGGAATGAAAACTGACCTTTTCCAGTCCTGTGGCCACTGCTGAGTTTTCCAAATTTGCTGGCATATTGAGTGCAGCACTTTCACAGCATCATCTGTGATTTAGGATTTGAAATAGCTCAACTGGAATTCCATCATCTCCACTAGCTTTGTTTGTAGTGATGCCTCCTAAGGCCCACTTGACTTCACATTCCAGGATGTCTGGCTCTAGTTGAATGATCACACCATCGTAATTATCTGGGTCATGAAGATCTTTTCTGTACAGTTCTTCTGTGTTTTCTTGCCACCTCTTCTTAATATCTTCTGCTTCTGTTAGGTCCATGAGATTTCTGTCCTTTAATGAGCCCATCTTTGCATGAAATATTCCCTTGGTATCTCTAATTTTCTTGATGGGACCTCTAGTCTTTCCCATTCTATTGTTTTCCTCTATTTCTTTACATTGATCACTGAGGAAGGCTTTCCTATCTCTCCTTGCTATTCTTTGGAACTCTGCATTCAAATGGGTATGTCTTTCCTTTCTGTGCTTCCCTGGTGGCTCAGATGGCAAAGCATCTGTAGCACATGGGGTCTTCACTACATCAGACCAGATCTCTTGTTGCAGCCTGTGGGCTCTGTAGTTGTGACGCATAGGCTTAATTGCCCCGCGTCATGCGGTAATCTTAATTCTGAGACCAGGGATCAAACCCATGTCCCCTGCATCGCAAGGCATAATCTTAACCACTAGAGCACCAGGGACATCCCAAGAACAATCTTTATGAGCAGAGATAGCTCTGGGATGTGTCAAGCACAAACAGAAGGTTACTAAACAAATCCTACCTTCCCCTAGTTGAGTTCAGTTTGGTTCAGTTTAGCCGCTCAGTTGTGTCCAGCTCTTTGCGACCCCATGGACTGCAACATGCCAGGCTTCCCTGTCCATCACCAACTCCCAGAACATGCTGAAACTCATGTCTTTTGAGTCAGTGATGCCATCCAACCATCTCATTCTCTGTTGTCCGTTTCTCCTTCTGCTTTCAATCTTTCCCAGCATCAGGGTCTTTTCCAATGAGTCAGTTCTTCACAACAGGTGGCTAAAGTATTGGAGTTTCAGCTTCAGCATCAGTCCTCTAATGAATATTCAGGACTGATTTCCTTTAGGATGGTCTGGTTGGATCTTGCAGTCCAAGGGACTCTCAGGAGTCTCCTCCAACACCACAGTTCAAAAGCATCAATTCTTCGGCACTCAGCTTTCTTTATAGTCCAACTCTTAACATCCATACATGACTACTGGAAAAACCATAGCTTTGACTATTCAGATCTTGCTCAGCAAAGTAATGTCTCTGCTTTTTAATATGCTTTCTAGGATGGCCATAGCTTTTCTTCCAATGAGCAAGCCCCCGCACACACACCAAATATTTATCTTCTCATCGTTTACCACTCCTAGAAGCCCAAACACATTTTCTTTGTCAAGTCATGTCTTCACAATTTATTACCCTTTGTTAAAATGGTAT
This sequence comes from Oreotragus oreotragus, assembly GCA_006410675.1. NCBI lineage: Eukaryota > Metazoa > Chordata > Mammalia > Artiodactyla > Bovidae > Oreotragus > Oreotragus oreotragus. Next base: position 228,642 of record SJYX01009231.1, on the reverse strand, counting down.
ATAAACCTCTGAGTCTAACTGCCTCTTTGGAACTTCATTTCTTTTCTATGAACTCCTTGTGTACATGTCGACATTAGCATCAAATAAAATGCACATGCCTTTTGTTCGGTTAATCTGTTTTTCAGTTTAATTTGCAGATGCAGGTTGCAGAATCTAAGAGGGTAGAGGAACTTGTTTCCTCTCCTACACACTTTGTTATCTCTTTCCTGACCTTATTTTGGACTGTGGGAGCTCAGAATAAACTGTAACATAGATGTCCCCAGAAGGAACTAGAAGGCTTGTAAATGAGCACCTTATCTAATTTATATACAAGTACCTGAGAGGTTGAGCTACTCTGAAAAATTTCTCAGACCCTGAGACAGCTCTTTGTAGCTGCCAGTTCATGACTGTTCTCTTGCGTCTTCTCTCCCTTCCCCTCTCTCCTCCCTGACAGGGGTTACAGTTCGCTACCGTTCTTTTTCCTTTCCTCCTCCCTTTTCCATAACTCCTGGGGATTTGGTTAGAGACCTCACATCAGTCTGTAGGATGTGCTAATCGGCTGATTAGAAACCCCACCCACCCACCGGGCCCACATGGATTTCCTCCTCAACATGTCATCAACCCCAACTTAGCTTATCTGATGACCCGGTCCTGCAAAACCAGTGACTACTGAAATCACAGCCTTTGACTGGCTGTTCTCTGCCCACCACCTTCCGATTTATAGTAGTCACTGGAAACTAGACAAGGAAGCTTCAGCATCTAAAATCAATGCCTAAGAGACACAGACAGGGAACAAAAATAACAAGGGGGGGAAAGCAGGAGGAGCGGGAGGAACTGGGAGTTTGGGATTCACATATATACATTACTGATACTATGTATAAAGTGAGAGCCCATCTTATAGCGCAGGGAACTCTACTCAGTGCTCTGTGGTGACCTGGATGGGAAGGAAGTCCAGAAGGGAGAGGAAATATGTATATGCATGTCTGATTAATTTTCCTGTACAGCAGACACTATTACATGGAGAAGGACATGGCAACCCACTCCAGTATTCTTGCCTAGAGAATCCTGTGGACAGAGGAGCCTAGTGGGCTGCTGTCCGTAGGGTCGCACAGAGTCGGACACGACTGCAGTGACTTAGCATGCATGCATGCATGCATTGGAGAAGGAAATGGCAACCCACTCCAGTATTCCTGCCTGGAGAATCCCAGGGACAGAGGAGCCTAGTGGGCTGCTGTCTATGGGGTCACACACAGTCGGACACGACTGAAGCGACTTAGCAGCAGCAGCAGCAGCAGCAGCAGACACTAATACAACACGGTAAAGCAACTATACTCCAATAACATTAATTTAATACAATTAAATTTAAAAAATAAAATCAATTCCTGGAAGATCAGGCCTCATTGTTATTAAGCAGTAACCTCCCCCCAGGACTGAAAGGAATTTCAGAAAATGTCTTTAGCTGTGTCTGTCGAAGGGACATGGAGGCAACTCCTACCACTCTTGCTATCTCAGCAGCCATTGGCCCTGCCTGGGAAGAACCTCGGAATTCAGGGCTCCTGGAATATCCCCATGCTCCCAGCACCCTCCAGTGGCCTTGAAGAAGGTGGTTCCCAGTGATGGGCTGTTTTTAGTTCTCACTCCCCTCTTTATTTCCCAGGATTTCCAGGAAGAAGGGAGGAGGGGAAGAAAGTCAACGTTAAACCATCATCTTCAAGACAGTTATCTTCCCTTTGAGTATCAAAGTGACTACCAGCGAGATTTTAACCCTCCTACCCATGTTCCTGAAACTGGAGGGGGAACTTGATCTCCATGCTGTTAGTCTTTTGTTTGTCTAGACATCTTCAGCAAATGTTAAGAGTTCCCTGCTGCCCTTGGCACCTTTCATCTTTTGTGATCAAGTCCAGACATTTACAGCCCAAAGGAGGATCAGGTCACATGTCCACTGACCCCAAAGTAGGCTTCACCCAGGCCCTACTTTCCTACCTGGTGGGTTATACTGCATAGCCTAGAAGGAGACAATCACAAGAGCTTTTATACTCCCTTCATTCAAAAAGGGGGAGTAGGACTTCCCTTGTAATCCAGTGGTTAAGACTCTGTGCTTCCAATATAGGCGGCATGTGTGTGATCTCTGGTCAGGAAACTAAGATCCCATCTGACCTACGGCACAGCCAAAACTGAAAAAAAAAAAAAGCAGAGAAGGGGTAGTCGGGGAGTGGGAAGGTGTCAGTACCTACTTAGGAGTCAAATTGCCTAGATTTGAGGCCCAGTTCTGCCACTGTCATCTCTGCGGCTTTGCACAGACCACCAGCTTATCTCAAACTTCATTGTCACATAGAGATGTGGGAGCTGAACTGAGCTCATCTGGGTAAAAGCTTTCAGTGCAGGGCGAGCTCTCAATGTCAGGGCTGACACCTGGAGCTCACTTCTGTCTCCCACTACTCTTCCTCAAGTTCTCTTAATTCTCCAATGTCAAGGTAGAAGGCATTTTCTAGTGCCAAAGACAGCCTCCCAGATGATGTTACCCAGCTCCCAGTGCATGAAGAAACATTCTGCTAAGTCGCTTCAGTCATGTCCGACTGTGTGACCCCATAGACCCCACCAGGCTCCCCCATCCCTGGGATTCTCCAGGCAAGAACACTGGAGTGGGTTGCCATTTCCTTCTCCAGTGCATGAAAGTGAAAAGTGAAAGTGAGTCGCTCAGTTGTGTCCGACTCTTTGCGACCCCATGGACTGCAGCCCACCAGGCTCCTCCATCCATGGGATTTTCTAGGCAAGAGTACTGGAGTGGGGTGCCATCGCCTTCTCCGGGAGAAGAAACATTGGCCCCTCCCTATCTGACAGTTTAAAATTAATTTCGCTCACCCCTGGGAAAGGTGGGGAAGGGTAGAGACCAAGTGGGGGGTCCTTGTCACTCTGCATTCCCAGGCTTGCCAGTCACTCTTGTCACTCTGCATTCCCAGTCTTGCCAGATTGTTCTTGTTGTTCAGTCTCTAAGTCATGTCCGACTCTTTGCAGCCTCACAGGCTGCAGCATGCCAGGCTTCCCTGTCGTTCACCATCTCCTGGCATTTGCTCAAACTCATGTCTATTGAGTCGGTGATCCCATCCAACTATCTCATCCCCTTCTCCTCCTGCCTTCAGTCTTTCCCAGCATCAGGGTCTTTCCCAACCAGTCAGCTCTTCACATCAAGTGGCCAAAGTCTTGGAGCTTCAGCTTCACCATCAGGCCTTCCAATGAATATTTAGGGTTGATTTCCTTTAGGGCTGACTTATTTGATCTCCTTTCTGTCCAAGGGACTCAAGTGTCTTCTTCAGCAGCACCATTTGAAAGCATCAGTTCTCCAGCTCTCAGTCGTCTTTGTAGTCCTGCTCTCACATCCATACACGACTACGGGAAAATCCACAGCTTTGACTATACAGACCTTGGCCAGCCAAGTGATGTCTCTGCTTTTTAATATGCTGTCTAGATTTGTCATAGCTTTCCTTCCAAGGGGCAAGCATCTGTTTAATTTCATGGCTGCAGTCACCATCTGCAGTGATTTTGGAGCCCATGAAAAGAAAGTCTATCACTGCTTCCATTGTTTCCCCATCTGTTTGCAATGAAGTGATGTTACCAGATACCATGACGTTAGTTTTATGAATGTTGAGTCTTAAGCCAGCTTCTTCACTGTCCTCTTTCACCTTCATCAAGAAGCTCTTTAGTTCTTCCTCACTTTCTGCCACTAGAGTGGTATCATCTGCATATCTTTGGTTGTTGATATTTCTCCTGGCAATCTTGATTCCAGCTTGTAATTCATCCAGTCTGCATGATGCACTTTTCTTTGGTGGTTCAGATGGTAAAGAATCCACCTGCAATGCACAAGACCTGGGTTTGATCCTTGGGTCAGGAAGATCCCCTGTAGAAAGAAATGGCAGCTTATTCTAGTATTCTTGCCTGGTAAATCCCTTAGACAGAGGAGCCTGGCATGCTACAGTCCATGGGTCACAAGGAGTCCGACACAACTGAGCGGCTGTCACTTCATTCTGCATATAAGTTAGGCAGGCAGAGTGACATATACAGCCTTGACATACTCCTTTCCCAATTGTGAAGCAGTCAATTTTGCCAGGTTGGCAGTAGAAGATCCTTATCCTCATAAATCCTCCATAGAGGAGGGTGAGAAACACCGTGAAGCTGTCATGTCCTGGCCTTGCTGAGAGTTACAGGGATGGTTTTGGCAAGAGGCATCAGGCATCTCTAGAGCACTTTATCCCAAAGCTATCAGTATAAAAGAGAATGTAAAGAAGATAATCCTGAAAATCCTAAAGCCTTTTAAGAGGGATTATCAGAAAGGAAGGAGTTCCTTAGACTCTAAAAAGACAGTTCATGGTTGGAAAAGCCCTGGATGATGAGTCAGAAGACAAGGGTTTCAAAACAAACTTCAGCTTTAAGAAGGGTAGCCTTGGAACTTCCCTGGTGGTCCACTGGTTAAGACTGTGTGCTCCCAAAGTAAAGGCACAAAATCAGTCCATGGTTGGGGAACTAAGATCCCACTTGTCATGCAGTGTGGCCAAAACAAAAGAATTGTGGCCTTGACCAAGACAGCTAAACGCGGGACCACAGATTTCTCAACTCTGTGAAGGGGAATATTTCCTTGTTCGGCAGTTTCCTGTGAAAATTTGTGGGCATCTGTGTGAAAGACACTTAAAAATGATGATGTACCATACAATATTATTATTATAAATTATAAATAATAATGAAAATCAAAAGGAAAGTCTGAAACTTAGAGTTCTTCAGTGTTTCTCAAAATTGTCTAAGAATACAGGAATTATTTTTTAGGTCAATGTTTTTGAAACTTCATTTAACATGACCATCCATAAGAAAAGTCATTTTACATTCGGAGCCAGGATAGATATACACATATCTGTGTATGTACATGTGTATTAATTCTCCAGAGAAACAAGACCAAGGTATACAGAGATTTAGTAAAACATTGGCTCATGTAATTATGGAGGCTGAAAAGTCTTATGATCTGCTCTCTATCAACTATAAAAAATCCCAGGAAGCCGGCATGCATGCATGCTAAGTTGCTTCAGTCGTGTCCAACTCTGTGCCACCCTATAGACTACAGTCTGTCAGACACCTCTGTCCATGGAATTCTCCAGCAAGAATGCTGGAGTGGGTAGCCATTCCCTTCTCCAGGGGATCTTCCCAACCCAGGGATCGAATCCACGTCTCTTATGTCTCCTGCACTGGCAGGTGTGTTCTTTGCCACTAGCACCACCTGGGAAGCCCTCTAGGAAGCTGGGCGTGTAGATTATAGTCTTGAGTCTGAAGGCCTGTAAACTAGGAACACCAAGGGCAAAGACTGATGCCACAACTCAATCAGTCAGAGGCTGAATTCAGATTTTCTCTACCTTTTTGTTCTATCCAGGGCACCAACAGATTGAATGATGCTCTCCCACTTTGGAGGAGGGCAAACTGCTTTATCCTTATGGCAGAAAGTGAAGAAGAACTAAAGAGCCTCTTGATGAAAGTGAAAGAGGAGAGTAAAAAATTGGCTTAATACTCAACATTCAGTAAACTAAGATCATGGCATCTGGTCCCATCACTTCATGGCAAATAGATTGGGAAACAGTGACAGACTTTATTTTTTTGAGCTTCAAAATCACTGCAGATAGTGACTGAAGCCATGAAATTAAAAGATGATTGCTACTTGGAAGAAAAGCTATGACCAACCTAGACAGCATATTAAAAAGCAGAGACATTACTTTGCTGACAAAGGTCCAAATAGTCAAAGCTATGGTTTTTCCCGTAGTCATGTGTGGATGTGAGAGTTGGACCATAAAGAAGGATTAGCACCGAAGAAATTATGCTTTTGAACTGTGGTGTTGGAGGAGACTCTTGAGAGTCCCTTGGACAGCAAGGGGTACTGGGGAAATGAACACATTTTCAATAGGTTTCCCATATTCTACATTTGCTTCTTTTTGTCCCCCTTCTCTACAAGGATGATGTTTTTAAAAATTAATGCACATTAAATTAAATGTGCATTAATTAATCACATTTAATCAAACCAGTCCATCCTAAAGGAAATCAGTCCTGAATATTCATTGGAAGGACTGATGCTGAAGCTGAAACTCCAATACTTTGGCCACCTGATGAGAAGAGCTGACTTCTTAGAAAAGACCCTGATGGTGGGAAAGATTGAAGGCAGAAGGAGAAGGGGACAACAGAGGATGAGATGATTGGATGGCATCACCGACTTGAAGAGCATGAGTTTCAGCAAGCTCTGGGAGCTAGTGATGGACAGGGAAGCCTGGTGTGCTACTGTCCAGGGAGTCTCAAAGAGTCAGACACAACTGAGCAACTGAACTGAACTGAATCTCCTTCACAAAGTCCACAGTTCAAATGCTCATCTCTTCCAGAAACACTGTCACAGACATCTGAGCAACCCCTGGGCCATCGGGTTGACACCTGAAATTAACCATTACAGCATTCAAAAACAAACATTTCACAGTGTAATACCTTGAAAATAAAATGGACTCTGATACATCCCATTGTTGTTCTACTTGAAATAAAATGCTGATCATAAATCTTTAAAATGACTTTTTAAAACACCAATAGGTCAAAACTACAGCTTGAGAAACACGAGTGCAAATTAGTAGATTAGATTAGATTAGTAGTGTAGGTTTACTATCTGGCCTCTAAAGAGCAGTCCATGGGGTTGCAAAGAGTCAGACACAACGGAGCAACTGAACAACAACGCTGAAGGGCTTGATAGTAAATGTTTTAGGCTTCGTAGGCCATAGAGTTTCTGTTGCAGAAGACAGTCACAGACCATGCATAAATGAATGAGAACGGCTGTGTTTCAGTAAAACTCATTTACAAAAACAGGTGACCAACCCACCAGCCATAGTCTGCTGACCCCTGGTCTAGATGAACTGAAGTTTTTTTAGGCAAAAATGTGCTAAAGGACTATGAGAGTGTAATGCAGATAACCTTAAAAACCTTCTGGGTCTCTAAGACCTTGCAGAGCTTGCTGACAACCTCAGTTTGGCCTCCTGTCTCAATCCACTCTCCCAGAGAGAGAGAGTTCTTCCAGCAGCAGAAATAGCCAGCCCTGTGCCTCATGACAAGTACTCCTCCCAGTGCAAATCAGCAACCTGGCATCTGGTCGTGAATTGAATTAGTGTGAGTCATTGCCCGAGAGCCTGATCAGACTTGAGTGATAAAGGGTCATGTTCTGGAGCCTACAAAACCAAGGACTGGATTCAAAAATGTCTCATCTCATGAAGCACTGCCTTCCCAGTTCTGCTCCTTCCCCCATGGCCCCAGCCTGGAGAAACAAGATTGGCAGAATATTAACTATGGAAATCAAAACAATTGTGCACTGGAATATGCACTTCCATTTTCAGTTGTTGCTCAGTTGCTAAGTTGTGTTGAACTCTTTGCGACTGCTTAGACTGCAGCACGCCAGGCTTCCCTGTCCTTCACCAACTCCCAGAGCTTGCTCAAACTCACTTCCATTGAGTCGGTGATGCCATCCAACCATCTCATCCTCTGTAACCCTCTTCTCCTCCTGCCCTCAATCTTTCCCAGCATTAGTTGAGTCTTTGACTAGGAGGAAGGAAATTGCAATGATGTCTCTGGAGAAGGACACATTTTTACCCAAAGCTGCTTTTTGGCAATCTACATGATCTTTTAGTTTGATCCTCCAGAAAGTCATGATGTCTTTATTTCAAAGTGAGCAGAGGGACTTCCCTGGTGGCTAAGACTCTGAGTTCCCAATGCAGGGGGCCCATTCATGCCTGGTCAGGGAACAAGATCTCACATGCCACAATTAAAGATCCCATATGCCACAACTAAGATCTCATGCAACAAAGTAAATAAATAAATATTTTTAAAAAGAAGTGTCCAAGCTATAATTTAAAAAAAATAATAATGAGCAGAGCAGAGCCCTGTGGCTTTTGACACAAACAACCTATTGTCCTGCAGCTCCACTCAAGAGAACTAGTGATTTTGACCTCTGTTGGCACCTTACTTAGTGCCTTAAAGGCATAGGGTTTATTATGAGCTCATCAAGGGGTCAGAAAGCTCTTTCATAAAGGATGAGATAATAAATGGTTTAGGTTTGCAAGCCCAGAGGCAAAAGCAAAGACCTATAGAAGCATTTCAAATGTAATCATTTAAAAAGGTGAAAATCATTCCTAGTTCATTGAGCCCCACAAATACAAGAGGAGAGCTACATTTGGCCCATAGGCAGTAGTCTGCCAACCCCTGGTTTAGAGGAATGGAGCACAGAACAGTAGCATAGCAACGTTCTTCAACTGGAAAAACAATAACAGATTTGGCTTTTGAAATATATCCTTTCAAAGTCATTGCCCTTTTTAATGGGTAGTATTAATTGAAGGGAATTTACTATACTGGAATAAGGATAGTAAAGTAATGCTCAAAATTCTCCAAGCCAGGCTTTAGGAATATGTGAACCGTGAACTTCCAGATGTTCAAGCTAGTTTTAGAAAAGGCAGAGGAACCAGAGATCAAATTGCCAACATCTGCTGGATCATCGAAAAAGCAAGAGAGTTCCAGAAAAACATCTGTTTCTGCTTTATTGACTATGCCAAAGCCTTTGACTGTGTGGATCACAATCAACTGTGGAAAATTCTGAAAGAGATATGAATAACAGACCACCTGACCTGCCTCTTGAGAAACCTGTATGCAGGTCAGGAAGCAACAGTTAGAACTGGACATGGAACAACAGACTGGTTCCAAATAGGAAAAGGAGTATGTCAAGGCTGTATATTGTCACCCTGCTTATTTAACTTATGTGCAGAGTACATCATGAGAAACACTGGGCTGGAAGAAGCACAGGCCGGAATCAAGATTTCTGGGAGAAATATCAATAACCTCAGATATGCAGATGACACCACCCTTATGGCAGAAAGTGAAGAGGAACTCAAAAGCCTCTTGATGAAAATGAAAGTGGAGAGTGAAAAAGTTGGCTTAAAGCTCAATATTCAGAAAACGAAGATCATGGCATCCGGTCCCATCACTTCATGGGAAATAGATGGGGAAACAGTGTCAGACTTTATTTTTTTGGGCTCCAAAATCACTGCAGATGGTGACTATAGCCATGAAATTAAAAGACGCTTACTCCTCAGAAGAAAAGTTATGACTAACCTAGATAGCATATTGAAAAGCAGAGACATTACTTTTCCAACGAAGGTCTAAGATGTGAGAGTTGGACTGTGAAGAAAGCTGAGTGCTGAAGAATTGATGCTTTTGAACTGTGGTGTTGGAGAAGACTCTTGAGAGTCCCTTGGACTGCAAGGAGATCCAACCAGTCCATTCTGAAGGAGATCAATCCTGGGTGTTCATTGGAAGGATTGATGCTAAAGCTGAAACTACAGTACTTTGGCCACCTCATGTGAAGAGTTGACCCATTGGAAAAGACTCTGATGCTGGGAGGAATTGGGGCAGGAGGAGAAGGGGACGACAGAGGATGAGATGGCCGGATAGCATCACTGACTTGATGGATATGATTTTGAGTGAACTCCGGGAGTTGGTGATGGACAGGGAGGCCTGGCATGCTGCATTCATGGGGTCACAAAGAGTTGGACATGACTGAATGACTGAACTGAACTGAAGGATATTTACTAGGTTAAAAATTAAGTACATAATTTAACATTAGAAGGTCTTAAAAATAAAATTATATGGTTAATTTTCTTATAAATATTCTTTATGATATATTGTAAAAGTATGATATTTTAATCTTGTGGATTTAGAACAAGTACTAGTCAGTAAGTTGAAGACACAGGTATAGTGCTAAAGAGTAAAATTCCATGAAAATTCTGTATTCTTGAGATCCATACAATGAAGTGAGAATAAAAAATGTTTAGAATCTGGCTAGTAGAGCAGAAGTCACCATGTAGATTGGACCTGCTTGTCCTGTTATGGACCCTTGAGCACATGATAATGAATATAAGAAGCAAAGCCACATGCAGATAAGGCAGAAAGATAATGTGGGATGAGCTTCAGATGGTCTTTTGAGTCCCATTGGAAGGAAGTACTATAGTGGTGTTGAATGGAGAACAAAAAGTGAAATAGTAAAAAAACGAGGATGGAAAAATATAGGAAAGAAGCTGTGTCCTTATTAATGACAATGTTTAGGACACTGAATATGCCTGCCAAGCCATCCATCTTCATGATTCCGTGTCATCCCATCTATTCTTTTCATCCCATTCCTGCTGGGCTGAGGCAGTATAACAAAGAAGAGAATCAAATAGAAATTTTAGTTAAGGAGAGGAGCATGGTCTTCACTGGGAAAACAGACACAAACCCCAGGGCTGAAAGATGAGATGGGGCTCAAAGTTGTAGAATGAGAGCAAATATCTGAAGCCAACAAGAGCAATAATGTATATAAATACAGAATCAGAGCCAGTAGTTTGGGACAAAGGTCATGAGGATATAATGTACAGCATGGTGGAAATGGCAACCCACTCCAGTACTCTTGCCTGGAAAATCCCATGGACAGTACAGTCCGTGGGGTCGCAAAGAGTCAGACAAAACTAAGCAACTTCACTTCACTTCATGGTGACTATAGTTAATAATACTGCATCGCTATTGAATGTTGCTAGGAAAATAAATCACAAAAGTTCTCATCACATGAAAAAAATGTGACTATGTATGGTGACAGATATTAACTAGGCATATTGTGACCATTTCACAATATATACAGATATTGAATTATTATGTTGTACACTTGAAATTAATATAATGTTAAGTGTTAATTATATCTTGATAAATAATTTTTAAAAAATAAATGATCACCATGAGAAACAGATAATCATCCTTAAAAAAGAAAGCAGCAGAGAAGCACTTTAATGTGAGCCTGACATTCTAGACATGCTTCCCCCTTGAGGTATTACTATACTGAAGCAGCTTAGAGCCAAGAGACTTAAGAGGTAGAGTATAAAGTTGTGTCTAAGAGGCTGAGAGGCTGAGCAAAGATGTTGGTAATCTCATAGAGCTGGGAAGGCAGATAGTCAAGGTCAGAGCTCACCAAATAGATGGAACCCTGGTAAGCACACCAGAGCAATAATGAACTGGAAATAGACTATCCATCCTAAAAACTGAAACCCGTCTTCAAACTGCTCAATCACAAACTGGATTGAAGAGATCTGACTCAATTCTGCCTACGAGAAAGAAAAAATGAACTCTTTGTGGAATGCCAGCCAGAGTCTCATATGATCTTGATAATTTCCCATGCATAATATTTGACTCTCAATAAAGAACTTATCGTGCATTTTAGGAGTTAAGGAAAGTGACTAAAGGTGCAGTTTCCTGCAGACCCGGAAGCGGTTATCGCGGAGCGAAGGTCGCCGTACGGGAGCGCTGGCTTCCAAAGTCTAAAAAAAAAAGACAAGAAAAGTGACTAAAAACTAAACATCAAGAGAGAAAACAGAAAAGATGACAAACCTGATAATTTCATTTTGAAAAGAGACTAATGAAAGTATAAACATTAAGGACTAATTAAGGTAATTAGTAGATAAGCAGATTAGACACAGTAGAAAAGAGGATTAGTGAACTGTAAGATAGGTCAATAGAAAATATTCAGATCAACTTACGTAGAGAAAAAACTTCAAAGTGTGTAAAAGTTATTAGACCTGAGATACATTAAGATCTAATATTTGTAATATTTGGATAATTCATATACCAGAAGGAAATGATTAAAAATTGGAACTGAAGCGATATTTGAAGAGATAATTGAGAATAACATCAGAAAAGTGAAAAAAAAAAAGCATGAAATCAAAGATTGAGAATGTTATTTGAACTTTATACAGATTTAAAAAAGAAACTTCTTAGAGACAAAAATATTCCAAGACCAGATGACTTGAATACAGATTGACTAGAAGGAAATGGTAACCCACTCCAGTATTCTTGCCTGGAGAATCGCAGGGATGGGGGATCCTGTTGGGCTGCCATCTGTGGGGTCGCACAGAGTTGGACACGACTGCCGGGACTTAGCAGCAGCAGCAGCAGCAGCAGCAAGATTATCTTCAGAGATAAACATACTTCTAAAGTTCTGGATGTAAATGATGAATGTACTTTTTCCCATGCATCACAGAACAGACAGGAGCTTTTTTTCCCTGCATCTTGCTTCAATTCTTGACCAGCAAAACACATGTGAAACCTTCCAAAGCAAACTCCCAGGCCAAATGTCTCCACTGAAGAATAGTTACAGATATTAAAGGAAAGACCACAGCAGTCTTATATAAGACCTTTCAGAGAACAGAGTGAATACTTTGTAATTAATACTACGACGTCAGTGTAATTTTGATTCCCCGTACTGGCAATACATTATAAGAAATGAAAATTACAGGTACATCTTTCTCAAAAAACTATTGTTTCACACAGAGATCAAGGGTATATTAAAAAAAAAAAACTTGCCTTGCTAAATTTATTTAAAGTACCACATTAGGATCAATTTTAAACTTATTCAAAGAATAAATATTGGTTTAAAATTCAGAAATCAATTGATTCAATTCATCCTATTAATAGAAGAAAGAAAAACCAAATAACTTTCTCAATAGATGAAGAAAAAATATTTGACAAAATTCAACCCTGATTTGTTATTTAAAGAATAATCTTTTAGCAAACTAACTGTAAAAAGGAGCCTCCTTATCTGACAGAGTATCTACGACACACCAAAAACAAATAGCATATTTAATGATCAATTATTACAATTTTTATCGGCAATTAGGATGAAGACAATGACTCTGCCCTCTCCATTCCTGTTTCATATTGTACTGAAGGCTGTGACCTCTGCAGTATATTACTGCAAAATAAACATAATGGATTAAAAAGGAATAAAATAAAGTTATCACTCACAGACAACATGGTTTAACACAAAGAAAAGTTGTTAAAAAATATATAAATCATTAGAATTAGTAAATTTAGTAAGGTGGTTAGACAAACATTAATATAAAAATAAATTTATTCCCATTGTCCAGCATCCAACAATTTTTACAAATGAATTAAACAAATAATACCATGTGGGATAATATCCCAAAAGTCCTAATGCCTAAAAATAAACAATGTGCAAGAAACAAATAATACCATGTAGGATAATATCCCAAGAGTCCTAATGCCTAAAAATAAACACTGTGCAAGGCTTTTACAATGCAGAAGAACAATATTAAAAGAATACAGATGAAACCTAAATAAGTGTTAAGACTATATCCTGTTTCATGGATTAGAAGAGACAATGTTGCAAACTTGTTGATTTTTCCAGGTTGATCTTAATACCAGGAGGTTTATTTTGGGGAACTAAGAATCTGAATTTTGAATTTCATATGGAAATGCCAAACACCAAAGGTAGCCAGAATAAACTTGAAATACTTCCACCAACTGATGTCAAAACTGGTTATAAAGATATTGTAATTAATATATTAATTAGTGCAAGAACAGACAAGTAGGCCAGTGAAACAGAGTAAAAGCCCATAAAGTTACACATAAAACACACTTGCTTTATGACAGAATTAAAAGAGGATATTGTTGACAAAATAATGATGCTGGATCAACTTAAGGTTTATATTAAAAAATAAAACACGGTAAACCAAAACATGAGTCTTACCTCAACCCACATACACAGCTCAAGTTTAAAGGGACTAGTGAAGGTGCAGAAGAATATCTTTAGGACTATTTAATTTAGCAAAGATTTCTCAAACAGGAAAATATAGGCACCATTTATAAAGGCAAACAGATACGTTTGCCACTTTTTGAGAGAATGGAATTACAAACCACATTTGGAGAATATATTTTAATCTATATTATGAACAAAAGACTCATAGCCAGAACCCAAAGAGAATATAAGAATAAAGAAAATACTGATAGAAAAAAAAAAGAAAAAATATATTGAAAATCAGAAAAAGGTTCAAACAGTCACTATTAAAAACATATACTAATCACTAGACTAGGTAAAATTAAAAGGATTGACCATATCAAAATGGTCAATTGTAGAGAAACTGAAATCTTCATACATTCCTGGTAGAATGCACACATATTAGTGCAACTTCTCCAGAAACCTACACGGCATTACCTGCTAAGGCTGAATGTATTTATACTCTGAGATTCAGCACTTCCTTTCCTAGGGATAGATAGATGTACCCAACAGAAATGAACACACAGGTTCACCAGTAGACATGATTAAGAATACTCCCAACGACTTTATTGATAATAGCCAAAATAGCCATCCGTAGAAGAGGGAATAAATAAGTGGAATGTTTTACAGCAATGAGATGAATGAGTTCCTTCTACATGAAAAATATGAATAAATCTTATAAAAAGAATAAGCAAAAACCCTGCTTTATTTCACTTATATGAAGCTCAAATGAGGCTAATCTACGGTGTTAGAAATTAGGAGAGGGGAGACTGGTAGAACGGCGTAGTGGGAACTGACAATTCAGTGACCAACTGACCTGATTTACCTGGGACTGAGACCTTAATCAGGGTATTCAGTGTTAAAACTGGGTTAATCTCAAACAAACTTGAATGGTTTGGTCACTATAACTGGCAAGATTTTGTGTGGTGCCTCTTGAGTTGTTGATCTCTTTCTACTCCAGAGTGGCGCTTACATGGCAATCAGTTTATGATAAGCTGTCTGGCTATACCTGTGTAACCTGTTGTCTTCCTTTTTTTCATATACACATCACTAGTAAATTTACTAAGCAAACTGTCTAGCATTTATGTGTAGGGTATACAGAAAATTATCCCCAAATCCTATATTGATTCATGTGTGCTTTTTCTGCTGATTGGAAAGACTCTTCCTCATTAAGCTCATGCTTATTCACTCAGTATATATTTGATCAGTACCTACCACCTGGTAAGCACTGTTCCAGGGCCTGGGAATACAAACGTGAGCAATGCTTGTATTCTTAGGGAGCTTTCATTCAAGGAGCAGGAACAAACAAACAAAAAAAAAGCCATTACAAAAGATACCAATATATAGCATACTATTAGGTATATAAGTGTAACCAAAAGCTTAAAAATGAAGAGGATCAGTATCTAGAGGGTGATGAGCAACTGATGTTCGGGAAAGGGCGGGTCGTAGAAGGCTCTTCCTTCCTTTCATAGAAGGAGGTGACATTCAGTAGAGATCTGAATGAAGTGGAGGAACAGCCGTGCCAGTATCTTAGGGTAAAGAGAGAAGGAGAATTCTACATGGAGAGAGCAATGACTATAAAGTTCCTGAGATGGGAGCATAAAATCCGTCACTTTTGAGTACTTATTACAAATGAAACTATCCATTTAAAGTCTGCCTTTCCTATGACCCACTGGTAGCTTCATTAGGGCCAGGAACATATCTGGCTTATTCACCAAATGTTCCCACTGTGAAGCATGATGCGTGCACTTGCCCAGTAAGTGTCTGTAAAGAGAACAGATTACAGCACTACATTTTTGCATATCCTTCAGTCTGTTCCTGGGCTATCTCTTCCGTCCCAAGAATCTGTTTATTTGTGCCTTGGTCTCACACTGCTTTAATTACTGCGGCTTTAGTTTGTCTTAACATCTAATGGTGCAGGAGGCATGATTCAAGCAGTGGGCTACACCCTGGAGATATAAGCATAAGTAAAAATAGATAGATGTTGTCATTGTCCTTGTGATGGTCGACTCCTGGTAGGATGGTGGAGGGAGGAAAGCTTAATTTCAAAGGCGAGGTTGGCAGTGTTATCTAGGTCTTGGGACGTAAATGCAGAAATCAAGAACTAGAACAACTTGTCTGGATGGATAAGCAGGTTGAGGATCTGACATGGGAAAGTCTTCCAAATAGGGCTCAGGGTTTTTATTCGAGGTGAGTTTCTTGGGAGCCATGTGTAGGTTCTAAAAAGGGCGTGTGCTATTTCCAGTCCCCAAACCAAGTGGCGAGTGTTAGTATCTGTGAAACAGAGCCCAGAATAAATTCCTGCTGAGAGGGTATGACTGGTGTGGGGCATGGTGTGATCTGTCCATCTGATCCTCACGAAGTAGCAGCCACACAAACAGCTCAGATTGTCCCTCTGTGCCCTTGCTCTGAACCAGTGCAGACCTGGGGCCCAAGGGTTAAGTGTGGATTTTTAAAAATTAAGCAGCTATCTGAGACGGCCTGATGCGATAACCCAGCGGTGCTCTTTGGCTGGGGCTTGCGTCTCCCCAGCCCCAAACATGGATAGTGTTGCTGGCTGCCCCAGATTTTAGAGGGTGAAATGGCAAGAGGTGAAAATGTCAGTGTCCTTGGCCAGGAGAGGATGCCAAGGCAGATTTAGAAACTTCAGCAAGCCCATGCACAGGAGAGTAATCAGACATGTATTTCAGTCTTTGCACCTTGGTTGCAAACTATTTCCAAAATCTTATGCTTATGTCCTGCTCTTTCACCACCAGCTTCCAATTCAACGGGTACAAGTGGGTCTATCTTTTATTTTATGTTTCATGTTTTGGTCTCAAGCTTGAGCCTAACTGAATTTCCATAACCCAATCCCTGCTCTATATGATCTTTTAAGTTGATTAATTAATGTTTGGCTGCACTGGGCCCTCACTGCTGTGCACAGGCTTTCTCTAGTTGTGGTGAGCAGGGCCTGCTCATGGTTGTCGTACCTGGCTTTCTCACTGGGGTGGCTTCTCCTGCAGCGGAGCGTGGGGTTCTAGGCACATGGGCTTCAGCAGTTGCAGCACACAGGCTCAGTAGTTGTGGCACACAGACCCAGGTGACCCAAGGCCTGTGGAATCTTCCCGGACCAGGGATTGAAGCCATGTCCCCCGCCTTGGCAGACAGATTTTTGTACACTCTGCCATTAGGGAAGTCCATGCTCTATATGACCTTCACTGACTATTTAAGTAAGCAGAATAGTTTTATAAAGCTAATAACTACCCAGTTTTGTATGATGAGTTTTCATAAAGCAAGATGGCATTGTCATGAAGTCTCACCACCTCCTTGCTGCAGGCAAGCACAGATGCCTCACTTGCAGGGAGCTGGGCATGTGAAGTGTCTTAGCTGGGGTCTTAGGGAGGTAGGAGAAGACTGTGGTGTTCTCTAATATTCACCAACTTGCTGTGAGCCTCCACATAGACTTGTTACTGGTACCTTGTTACCATCTTCATCCCTACCTGCTCAGATTCTTTTTTTTTTTGCATGGAGAAGGGATTTCCAAGGAAGAAAAGCACCCTTGCCCCTTCCTGGATTGTCTTCCAGGAACAATAATACATCATGGGAATGTGTTTGTGTGCCACCGCTTAGCAGGGCCAGCAGACAGCACCCCCACAGTGGTCCCAGTCCCCCCACGAGAGCTTGCTGACAGACCTGCTCCCATGGGACACTAGGCAGTGTCCTTGTCCCTTCTAGGGGGCAAAGAATCAGTAGTGGTTGATTGAAAGGATCAAAGGAATTGTCTAAAGGTACAAACTGAATTCTCCAGGCCAGAATACTGGAGTGGGTAGCTGTTCCTTTCTCCAGGAGATCTTCCCAACCCAGGGACTAAACCCAGATTTCCTGTGTTACAGATGGACTCTTTACCAGCTGAGCCACTAGAGGGGACAAGGAATCACTAGTGGTTGAGTGAATGGATCAAAGATGTTGTCTAAGGGCACAAACTTCCAACTGGTAGACAAGTTCTGGAATTCTTAATGCATGGTATAGTAGATACAGACAATGATACTGTAGTCTAATCACCACATTTTACTAGGTCTTACTTATTGCCACAAAAATGAAAGAAATTATAATTATGTGATATGATAGAGATGCTAAGTAAAGATACAGTGGCAATTTTATTACAGCATACAAGTGGCTCAGAGGTTAAAGCGTCTGCCTCCAATGAGGGAGACTCAGGTTCGATCCCTGGGTCGGGAAGATCCTCTTGAGAAGGAAATGGTAACCCACTCCAGTTTTCTTGCCTGGAGAATCCCATGGATGGAGAAGCCTGGTAGGCTACAGTTCACAGGGTTGCAAAGAGTTGGACACGACTGAGTGACTTCAGTTCACTTCACTTCATACAAATGTATCAAGTCAACATGCAGTATACCTTTAAATTACACTGTTATATTTTTAATGTATTTCAGTTTTAGAAAAGATGATTGAGATAACCCTGCAAAGTAGGAGGATCAATTAAAGGGTCTGGGATGAAACTTCTGGCCTTAGAGATGACAGAGCTCATTCAAGTCCAGCCTCTGGGCTCACAAACCCTTTGACCTTGTGAGTTACTTTGCCCTCTCTTTGCTTCCACTTCCCCTGTTTGGAGAAGCAAACGCCTACTTCACAGAAGGGTTGTGAAGACTACACTTGGCAGTGTATATAAAGGGCATGGCCTGGCACCCAGGTCCTGAGGCAACACATGAGCAAATCCGCTTTGGAGAACTAGCTGTGCCTCCAGCCATAGCGCCTGGCCTGCTCTTTGTGTGAATATTGTCAAGACCAAGACCCCCATCTTTATCTTTCTATCTGGGGTCAAATCAGTGATTAAGAAATATTCACCTTTTGTATGTTGTTGTTCAGTTGCCAAGTCATGTCCAACTCTTCCCAAACCCATGGACTGCATATATATATACCTTTTGTAAGGACCTTTT
Organism: Oreotragus oreotragus; assembly: GCA_006410675.1. Lineage (NCBI taxonomy): Eukaryota > Metazoa > Chordata > Mammalia > Artiodactyla > Bovidae > Oreotragus > Oreotragus oreotragus. Next base: position 210,093 of record SJYX01009231.1, on the reverse strand, counting down.
GTATATTCTTAAAAAAAAAAAAAAAAAGCCTTTAGCATGTGTCTAATCACTGAATTTCTTCCTTTACCTCTGTGTGCCTCAGTCTCTATTCTTCCTGGTGTACAGCTCAGTCCTGTTTGCAACTGCCTGTTTATGGCCTTAAAAACAAATGATCAAGAAATGTTAGTGATTGAAGTAAAAAATAAAATAGCACACTTTACAAGGATACAGCTTACTGAATTTTATTCTTCACCCCTTACTAATCCCATTATTCTCAATGATGCCATTATTCCTACCCTTATGGGGCAGGAATAATTGATTATCTATCTATAGATTCCACGTAGTCCTCTATTATTATGGTTCTATTAGTAACATAGGAGGAAAGAGTGGTTAACAAAAGTAGTAAGTTTGTAACAGAAGGAAATGATCAGGAGCTTCAGACTTAGGTAAACAGGGAGAGACAAGAGGCAGCTGAATTCCAGCAAGTTAATTTGTGTTCACCAAGTCTCCCAGGTTCCAGAGGACAAGGATGTTGGAAGAGCCTGGAAGTCACGCTGCAAGGTAAGGATGGAGGGCTGCTCTCCGCGTCCTCACCCTGACCACATGTTTGAGGTAGGAATAAGGTTGTCGTGTGGGACCACCATCATCGTCCACGTTCTGAGAGTTGAGCAAAAGTCAAAATGTTATACAAGATTGTGAACCAGAGTTAGATCCCACTAGAATTTAGCTCATCTTTGAGATCTGATCAAAAAAGCAAAACGACTAGGCTGATGGTAACAGAACTCGTCCTCTCACAGCCTGTTGAGGAGAGGCAGATATAGAAGTGGAGACCTGGAGAAAATATTGAGTTACTGGCCTTATGCTGGAGGTCCCAGGAGATTCATATGAGGAGTTCAAGATGGGCCATGGCATTCTCAAACCACATTTGGCAATGGAGAGAGTGGTGATTTCTAACTTCCTTGAAAGAGAAAAGTTTTTACCCATCACTGGAATTTTTTAACTTAGCTCCCAGGAGATGCCCTCAAGTCCTTGGTACCCTATTTTCAATAACTCCACTTCAATGAACACAAAGAGATAAAATTACATGGGGAACCATCACTGTCTTAGACCTGGGAGAAAAATCTAAGAAAGCTTAACTCTCCTTATCCCATTTTATCTGGGTGAGAGAGAGTTCTTTAACTGTATTATGGTCCTTCTCAGTTTTATTATGATACAAATGGATTCATAAGCTGTGTCCCTTCTCATTCAAGTTTAGAACCAGTTGAAAGAGAGACAAAATGCAGTCAAAGAAATGAAGTTACAATAGGTGCTTTATTACTGATTAAGACTCAACTGGACTAGATCAATGGAACAAAATAGAAAGCCCAGAGATAAATCCACATACCTATGGACACCTTATCTTCGACAAAAACAAATGGGATCTAATTAAAATTAAAAGCTTCTGCACAACAAAAGAAACTTTAAACAAGGTGAAAAGACAGCCTTCAGATTGGGAGAAAATAATAGCAAATGAAGCAACCTGACAAAGAATTAATCTCAGAAATATACAAGCAACTTCTACAGCTCAATTCCAGAAAAATAAGTGACCCAATCAAAAAATGGGCCAAAGAACTAAGCAGACATTTCCCCAAAGAAGACATACAGATGGCTAACAAACACATGAAAAGATGCTCAACATCACTCATTATCAGAGAAATGCAAATCAAAACCACAATGAGGTGGTTTTATGAGGACCATTTTATGCTGGTCAGAATGGCTGCTATTCAAAAGTCTACAAACAATAAATGCTGGAGAAGGTGTGGAGAAAAGGGATCCCTCTTACACCTGTCTCTTATACACATCTAGATGTGTATAAGAGACAGGAGTAAAGACAATCTCTTTAACAAGTGGTGCTGGGAAAACTGGTCAACCACTTGTAAAAGAATGAAACTAGATCACTTTCTAACACCACACACAAAAATAAACTCAAAATGGATTAAAGATCTAAACGTAAGACCAGAAACTATAAAACTCCTAGAGGAGAACATAGGCAAAACACTCTCCGACATACATCACAGCAGGATCCTCTATGACCCACCTCCCAGAATACTGGAAATAAAAGCAAAAATAAACAAATGGGACCTAATTAAATTTAAAAGCTTTTGCACAATAAAAGAAACTTTAAACAAGGTGAAAAGACAGCCTTCAGATTGGGAGAAAATAATAGCAAATGAAGCAACCTGACAAAGAATTAATCTCAGAAATATACAAGCAACTTCTACAGCTCAATTCCAGAAAAATAAGTGACCCAATCAAAAAATGGGCCAAAGAACTAAGCAGACATTTCCCCAAAGAAGACATACAGATGGCTAACAAACATGTGAAAAGATGCTCAACATCACTCATTATCAGAGAAATACAAATCAAAACCACAATGAGGTACTATCTCATGCCAGTCAGAATGGCTGCTATCCAAAAGTCTACAAACAATAAATGCTGAAGAGGGTGCAGAGAAAAAGGACCCCTCTTACACTGTTGGTAGGAATGCAAACTACAGCCACTAAGGAGAACAGTGTGGAGATTCCTTAAAAACTGAAAATAGAACTGCCATACGACCCAGCAACCCACTGCTGTGCATACACACCAAGGAAACCAGAATTGAAAGAGACAGGTGTACCTCATGCTCATCGCAGCACTGTTTACAATAGCCAGGACATGGAAGCAACCTAGATGTCCATTGGCAGATGAATGGATAAGAAAGCTATGGTACATATACACAATGGAGTGTTACTCAGCTATTAAAAAGAATGCATTTGAATCAGTTCTAATGAGGTAGATGAAACTGGAGCCTATTATACAGAGCAAAGTAAGTCAGAAAGAAAAACACCAATACAGTATATTAACGTATATATATGGAATTTAGAAAGATGGTAACGATGACCCCATATACAAGACAGCAAAGGAGACACAGATGTAAAGAACAGACTTTTGGACTCTGTGGGAGAAGGCCAGGGTGGGATTATTTGAGAGAATAGCATTGAAACACGTATATATTCATATGTAAAATAGATTGCCTGTCCAGGTTTGATGCATGAGACAGGGTGCTCAGGGCTGGTGCACTGGGATGACCCTGAGGGATGCGATGGGGAAGGAGGTGGGAGGGAAGGGAGGGAGGTGGGAGGGAGTGTCAGGATGTGGAACACATGTACACCCATGGCTGATTCATGTGAATATGTGGCAAAACCCACTACAATATTGTAAAGTAGTTAGCCTCCAATTAAAATAAATTAAATTTAAAAACAGAAATTCTTCCGTATTATTAACAAGAACTTCTATTGACCTAACCAAGAATTGCAAATTATCTTTGTGGCACAGTCAGCACACATACCCTTTTAAAAAGACACCAGAGAAAGGCCAATTTCTGTTTGCATGAAGTGAACTCTTACAGTTGCATGAAGGACTGAGTGTAATATGTATCACATTAAAGACACTTGGTACATACGTACTGAATAAGCAAATAAGTGAATGAATGATCAGTCTATTTGGATCTTTAGTGACCCATTTGGGATTATATACAATCTTACTGTCAATCCTGTCAAAAGCAGAGACACTACTTTGCTGACAAAAGTCCGTCTAGTCAAAGCTATGGTTTTCCCAGTGGTCATGTATGGATGTGAGAATTGGATCATCAAGAAAGCTGAGCACCAGCACTGAAGAACTGATGCTTTTGAACTGTGGTGTTGAAGAAGACTCTTGAGCATCTCTTCGACTGCAAGGAAATCAAACCAATTAATCCTAAAGGAAATCAGTCCTGAATATTCATTGGAAAGATTGATGCTGAAGCTGAACCTCCAATATTTTGGCCACCTGATGCAAAGAACTGACTCATTTGAAAAGACTGATGCTGGGAAAGATTAAAGGCAGGAGGAGAAGGGGACAAGAGAGGATGAGCTGGTTTGATGGCATCACGGACTCAATGGACATGAGTTTGACCAAGCTTTGGGAGCTGGAGATGGACCAGGAAGCCTGGCATGCTGCAGTCCATTGGGTCACAAACAGACTGTCAATATATCTTACTAAGAGCTGATACAATTATACTATGTGCAAAGTGGTGGGGAGTTAACAGAGCTCTTCCTGGGCCTAGACGGGTGGTCTGATTCCATGGTAGCACTACTAGGAATGCCAGGTGGCGGAGCAGTTTTATCAGCTTGCTTCTTGCCAATGGAATTTGGGGGATCCATTAACCTCCTTTCAATTCATTCTCTCTCCGTCCCTTTCAGTCTAATCTTACAGGATTTTTTATAAAATTTTCTCAAGAACCCAGTGGGACTTTGTGGATTTTATGGGATTCCCTCCATTAGACAAATACCAATAAACACAAATCTTTTTGAAATGAACCCTTCTCCTACTGATGTGGTTGAGAGAAATTGCCCTTAAACTTCTCTGAATTTCTCTACTTAGAGAGTACCTATGAGAAATACCCCTTATCTCTTGGAAGGGTCATTTATATGAATGGATACACTGACCTTTTGATCTTTCCAAGGTTATTAACAAAACGGCTGTACATTAACCTTTTCAGCTTTTTCTCTGTGCCATTGGAAATAACCTCTTAAGTCTAGAATCTTTTTCCATTTAGATAGGTGGAGTTTCCCAAAGCATTGAGTCCTCGTTCTTTTTATTTTAACAGTTCCTCTCTCAATTTATCTCACTCTCTTTTACTATAAGAAGCAAAATAAAAAATACAGGTAGTATGTTCAAAATCTTGGAAATTTTAGATCATTATATATGAAGTTCATTGTTTAGCAAGTTTTTCCATTTAACTACAAAACAAAACTCCCTAGGTTTTAGTGCCATAACATAACAGTGATTCTNTCTGTTCCTTTTTTTTTTTTTTTTTTTTCTGGCAATATTCGGTCCATTATAGTTATAAGGCTAGACCAGACAAAGAAAACTCTCTGCTTTTAAAGGGTTCATGTGACTATTTCAAGCCCACCCAAGTTATCTCCCTTTCTCAAGGCTGTTTATGCCATGTAATATAACCCAGTTAGATATTTACAGATATCTGGTATACATACAGGGTATATATCACAGGAGAGCAGGAAATCTCAGGGTCCATCTTAGAAGCCTGCCTATCATGGGGCTATTCAATAACTCTTTTAAGCCCCACAATCCTAAAGAAGCAGAGGTTAAAATCTAGGATTTTTTTTTATTATTCTTCTATGTCCACCTGTTTTTCTACTCCTGGTTCTTTTGATCAGTATATATGATGCTGAAGCTGAAACTCCAGTACTTTGGCCATCTCATGCGAAGAGTTGACTCATTGGAAAAGACTCTGATGCTGGGAGGGATTGGGGGTGGGAGGAGAAAGGGACGACCGAGGATGAGATGGCTGGATGGCATCATGGACTCGATGGACATGAGTCTGAGTGAACTCCGGGAGATGGTGATGGACAGGGAGGCCTGGCATGCTGCAATTCATGGGGTTGCAAAGAGTCAGACACGACTGAGCGACTGAACTGAACTGAACTGAAGAAACATTGCCTAAGAGATTTCATAATTTTATGATGAATTACTCTCATAAGAAGGACTTTCTATGTGGTGCTGGCAGTAAAGAACCTACCTGAAAATGCAGGAGACATTAGAGACATGGGTTTGATGCCTGGGTTGGGAAGATCCCCTGGAGGAGAGATGGCAAACTACTCCAGTATTCTTGCCTGGAGAATCCCATGGACAGAGGAGCCTGACAAGCTACAGTTGATAGGGTTGCAAAGAATCAGATATGACAGAAGCAACCGAGCACATATTCTCATGAGAAACCATAAATTCTCACATAGAAAGACTGGTTTTGATCTGAATGTACTCTGGATTCCCTCCTAAGCCTGTGGTTCTTAAACCTTCTGAGAAGTAGCACTGTTGCAGATCTCTAGCCTCCATTCTGATTAAGACAACCTACCATTTCTTGTTTTAGACTTTTCCCTCTCTTCTCAGTTATCTCTCAGATGAATATAATTCTGAGTATTTTCCAGGTCACCTGAGGACAAGGGGAAGCACCCAAGTGCTGAGGATCTACTGAAGACTGGGTCTACTGGCATTTACTGGTGCAATGTCCCTTGAGGTTCCCCAGAAATAACCTCTGAGATAAGGCTAAAGGTCACATGGCCAGTAGAGTCATTCTGATTTTTCTAACTATGTTCCCCACCACTCAGTTGTGCAATATGAGTGGTTTCAATGCTGGATTCAGGGTTGGTGAAACTAGGGAGAGAACTGTGACATGATAAACCAAAGAAAGGATACGTTTCCTTTTTATGTGAGCCTTGCTTAAAAAAATCTCCATTTTGGGCAAAAGGCTAAAACTATCCTTGCCTTGGATCCCATAGAATGCCGGGCATTATGCAGCAATAAGATCTCCAAAGATGCTGTGATACAAAGCAATTTTTTTGTTGTTGTTATTCAAGCCATCCAAACAGTCACATGCAGTGAAAGGGTGGTTCTGGGACCAATGCTACAGGTCAAGCATTTTGAGGTTTATCTAACATGATAAACTTGATTTTTACAATAGCTCCTAGGGCTGGTTTATTGAAAGGCATCATCTCTTGATTTTGCCATGATAATTTCAAAAGTGGAGACATGCTTCTGAAATATTATCTTTATCACCTAACAGCTTCTGCATCAAAATTGTCCTTGGGTCTTGAGATATAACTATGAGAACCATGAATATAATGTTAAACTAGATTTTTAAAGCACAGAAGGAAAAAAGTGATCTATTTGCAAGGAGCTGGGCACCTACCAGGATAAACTTTGATACTGGATACAAATCATATTATTCTAGCAAAAATACAGTATTATTTCCTAACAGACAAATACTGGGAAGAAGAATTAGGATAAAGGTGATTGCTTGTTCAGGAATTCTAAGATAAGGTTTACATGGCATTGTATCTCTTGTTTCATTTCAATCCCAAAGAAAGACAATGACAAAGAATGTTCAAACTACTGCACAATTGCACTCATCTCATATGCTAGCAAAGTAATGCTCAAAATTCTTCAAGCTAGGCTTCAACAGTCTGTGAACTGAGAAATTCCAGATGTTCAAGTTGGATTTAGAAAAGGCAGAGGAACCAGAGATCAAATTGCCAACCATCTACTGGATCATACAAAAGAGCAAGAGAACTCCAGAAAAACATCTGCTTCTACTTTATAGACTACACTAAAGCCTTTTACTGTGTGGATCACAACAAACTGGAAAATTCTTAGAGATGGGAATACCAGACCACCTAAGCCGCCTCCTCAGAATTCTGTATGCAGGTTAAAAAGCAACAGTTGGAACCAAACGGAGAACAGACTGGTTTCAAATTAGGAAAGGAGTACATCAAGGCTGTATATTGTCAACCTATTTATTTAACTTGTATGCAGAGTACATCATGCTAAATGCCAGGCTAGATGAAGCACACACTGGAATCAAGATTTCTGGAAGAAATATCAATAACCTCAGATATGCAGATGACACCACCCTTATAGCGGAAAGCAAAGAGGAACTAAAGAACTTCTTGATGAATGTGAAAGAGAGTGAAAAAGCTGGCTTAAAACTCAACATTCAGAAAATGAAGATCATGGTATCTGGTCCCATCACTTCTTGGCAAATAGATGGAGAAACAATAGAAGCAGTGGGTGACTTTATTTTCTTGGGCTCCAAAATCACTGCAGATGGTGACTGCAGCCATGAAATTAAAAGACGCTTGCAACTTGGAAGAAAAGCTGTGACCAACCGAGACAGCATATTAAAAAGCAAAGACATTACTTTGCTGACAAAGGTCCAGCTAGTCAAAGCTATGCTTCTTCCAGTAGTCATGTATGGATGTGAGCTGAGCACTGAAGAACTGATACTTTTGAACTGTGGTGTCAGAGAAGACTCTTGAGAGTCCCTTGGACAGCAAAGAGATCCAACCATCCATCCTAAAGGAAATCAATCCTGAATAGTCATTGGAAGGACTGATGCTGAAGCTGAAGCTCCAATACTTTGGCCACCTGCTGCAAAAAACTGACTCACTGGAAAAGACACTGATGCTGGGAAAGACTGAAAGCAGGAGGAGAAGGGGAAAAGAGAGGATGAGATGGTTGGATGGCATCACCGGCTAGATGGACATGAGTTTGAGCGAGCTCCAGGAGTTGGTGATGGACAGGGAAGTCTGGCGTGCTGCAGTCCATGGGGTCGCAAAGAGTCGGCCATGACTGAGTGACTGAACCGAACTGAACTAGTACCTCTACTTCCGTTGCTTCTCTCTTTTGAGAAAACATGTCAGGAATTGAAACAGTAGATGAGGAGAGAAAGAACACCAGGTAACAAAGCAGCCAGTCTCAAGTCAAGGGGAGGTTGCCTAAGGGGAGTTTTCTGCCAAGCTTCCTGGAGAAGGAAGCGGCTACCCACTTCAGTATTCTGGCCTGGAGAATCCCATGGATTGTATAGTTCCTGGGGTTGCAAAGAGTTGGACACTACTGAGCAATTTTCACTATTGTATTAAACACTGAAGAGCTAAAATTTGTCTCTAATATTAAAAAAAAAAAAAAAGTTAAAGAAAATCTATTGCCGGGAGCCAGCATGAAGAATCCCACCCGTGACAAGGTCACGTGGCAGAGATCTGATGTGCAAGGTCGAGTCAGATCTCAGGTTTTCCCCCTGGTATTTCCTGAGCATGTACCACCCCCCCAAAAAATAATATGCCTACCTTATTGTATTGTACTTTTCCACTCTCGTGACACACTGGAAAAAGTCATCTCAAGGCTTTAGTCTTCTGCATTTGAAAGAGTATTTCAACCAAAACCCCCTCTGATGGCTTTCTACCCTGCCTGCAGGACTCTTATAGCTGCGCATGTGATTGTTTGAGGCCTCCTGACCATGGGAGGCACAGGAAGCTTAAAACATCCTAGGAATGTAGGGGCTTCTGAGGAGTCAAAATCATTAGAATAGGAGTGATTAAAGGTTTCATTTGTTGAGCCAAAACTTGCAGCCAAATTTTCATATCTTTTATTTTTAGATATAGTTGGTATATAGAAAAACTGGTAGTAGACCTGGTATTAGCAACATTAGATCTTTGAGTTGAGTGCTTTCTTTGTTATAACCCACTGCACCTTTGTTCTACAGGAATGTAACTTTATTTAGTACTTTGAGGGTGATACAGAGTAAAGAAAAACTCTACTAGGGAAAAGGAGTTTTCTGGCTGATAGACAATTATTCAGGAAGAGAGCCATAAAAATGTTAACAGGCCTCTTGGCCAGAAGATAATGTAAACCACCTGAGACCTTTGGTATACGGGAGGGTATGCAAAAGAAAGCCTTGTCTCAAAGATGGTCAGGACTGCTGCCCCTGCATAACTCTGCATATTCCATTATTTCTTTATGTACAACTTGGGTATATAAGCTGATTTTGAAAAATAAAGTTTTTGGAGTCTTGCACTGATGCTGGGCTTCCCCATGTCATTCTTTTCTCTCCTTTTTTGGCTGAATTTCCATCTGGAGTGGGGAGGCTCACCACATCTACTTACTTGCCCTGGCTGCTAAGACCCATGTGAAAGGGAGCCTAAGGCGGGGCACCCTTCAATATTCAAGTGGGCGCCGGTGGCCTAACGTAGATGGTGCAAACCTCTTGTCTCGAGGTTTTATTGGTTTTCCCCGTAAACCAAGTTATTCAGTATCTTTTCTCCACTAAATTTTCCTACTACACTATTTCTTCCTAATCTAATCTTATATCTCTAAATAACTAAGTTTTTCCTCACCTATTTGTCTCCCCTTTGAATCACCCTGGATCCACCAGGGCTGGACCCCGGCAATCTATATTCGTGGTTTGAATATATAAAGATAGTCAGAAGCTTGGTCAGTATGTCTGAATTGACACAGAAATCTACCACTTTAAACACAAAAATTTTGAACAAACTATACCACAATCAAAAGAAAGGCAATGCCAAAGAATGCTCAAACTGCTGCACAATTGCACTCATCTCACACGCTAGCAAAGTCATGCTCACAATTATCTAAGCCAGGCTTCAGCAATATGTGAACCGTGAACTCCCTGATGTTCAAGCTGGTTTTAGATAAGGCAGAGGAACCAGAGATCAAACTGGCAACATCTGCTGGAGCATCAAAAAAACAAGAGAGTTCCAGGAAAACATCTATTTCTGCTTTATTGACTATGCCAAAGCCCTTGACCGTGTGGATCACAATAAACTGTGGAAAATTCTGAAAGAGATGGGACTACCAGACCACCTGACCTGCCTCTTGAGAAACCTATATGCAGGTCAGGAAGCAACAGTTAGAACTGGACATGGAACAACAGACTGGTTCCAAATAGGAAAAAGAGTACGCCAAGGCTATATATTGTCACCCTGCTTATTTAACGTCTATGCAGAGTACATCATGAGAAACGCTGGGCTGGAAGAAGCACAAGCTGGAATCAAGATTGCCAGGAGAAATATCAATAACCTCAGATATGCAGATGACACCACCCTTATGGAAAGTGAAGAAGAGCTAAAAACCTCTTGATGACAGTGAAAGAGGAGAGAGAAAAAGTTGGCTTAAAGCTCAACATTCAGAAAATGAAGATCATGGCATCTGGTCCCATCACTTCATGGCAAATACATGGGCAAACAGTGGATGACTTTATTTTTGGAGGCTCGAAAATCACTGCATATGGTGACTGCAGCCATGAAATTAAAAGACGCTTACTACTTGAAGGAAAGTTATGACCAACCTAGATAGCATATTTGAAAGCAGAGACATTACTTTGCCAACAAAGTCCAGTCAAGACTATGGTTTTTCCAGTGGTTATGTATGGCTGTGAGAGTTGGACTATAAAGAAAGCTGAGTGCCAAAGAATTGATGCTTTTGAACTGTGGTGTTGGAGAAGACTCTTGAGAGTCCCTTGGACTGCAAGGACATCCAACCAGTCCATTCTGAAGGAGATCAATCCTGGGTGTTCTTTGGAAGGAATGATGCTGAAGCTGAAACTCCTATACTTTGGCCACCTCATGTGAAGAGTTGACTCATTGGAAAAGACTCTGATGCTGGGAGGGATTGGGGGCACGAGGAGAAGGGGACCACAGAGGATGAGACGGCTGAATGGCATCACCAATTCGATGTACTAGAGTTTGAGTGAACTCTGGGAGTGGGTGATGGACAGGGAGGCCCAGCGTGCTGCGATTCATGGGGATCACAAACATTCGGACACGACTGAGCAACTGAACTGAACTGAACTGATACCACAACCACACACAGACACAGTCAGTACCTCAGTGCTGAAAATAAAGTCAGAGCAGTAAGAAGGAGCCAAAGCCAAGTGACCCCTGGGAAGAGCTGGACCTGAGATACGTCTGAGAAGCTAATGGCTGAGTTTTTAATAATAGGTGTGGGGCCTGTGCACATGGGTTAGGAACCAACTACCTACGAAGAGCCAAGAAGTCATGTAGGACTTGTCCATACACACAGTGCAAACTAGCTATGCCATAAACTCCCCACAGGAGAGTGACAGGGAGCTAATTTCCTGCTTGCGACCAGAGGAGGAAAAGGGTCAAGTGCAGAGCCCAAGGTGTTGTACATGAGTGCCAAATCAACACCCACTCCCAGCTCACACCATGGGTCCCAATTCTCAGAGTTAATACTGTACACAAACTGGTGTGGGGCCAGTGAAATACACAGGGCCCTGCCCTTAGCAGAGGCAAATATCAAAGGTCTCCATAGAGATGTTCTGACTACCAGGTCATAGTTTATACATGAAAGCATGATTCTCAAAGGAAAAGTTTAAGAACTTGGATTATTTGATCATATTAACTTTCCATGAAACTAAAGACACTGAGGCAAAGTTATAGGCCAATGACCAACCATAGAAAATATTTGCAACTCATGTAACTGATGGAAAGAAATAGTATCAAGAATTTATAAAGATCACCAACAGATTAAATAAAGGAAAAATAGACAAATGGCCAAGAAGAATGAATAAGCAATTCACAGAGGAAGAAAACAGCTCAATAAAAACATGAGATTTGCCATCTCACAGGTGACCAGGGGGATCCAATTTAAAACACTGACATACTATTCCCTTTTGTCAGGTTCTGCTGATGTTCAGTGAGACTCTTCACAACCCCATAGACCACAGCCCACCAGGCTTCCCTGTCCTTCACAGGAGGAGTACACCTTGATGTTCTCTTTTCCCAGTTTTGAACCAGTCAGCTCTTTCATGTCCAGTTCTGTTTCTTCTTAACCCGCATACAGGTTTCTCAGGAGATAGACAAAGTGATCTGGTGTTCCCATCTCTTTAAAAATTTTCCACAGTTTGTTGTGATCCACACAGTCAAAGGCTTTGGCACAGTCAATGAAGCAGAAGTAGATGTGTTTTTTGGAACTCCCTTGCTTTTTCCATGATTTACAAATGTTGGCAATTTGATTTCTGGTTCCTCTGCCTTTTCTAAACATAGCTTGTACTGGAAGTTCTCAATTCATGTACTACTAAAGCCTAGCTTGAAAGATTTTAAGTATAACTTTACTAGCATGTGAAATGAGCGCAATTGTATGGTAGTTTGAACATTCTTTGGCATTGACCTTCTTTCAGATTGGAATGAAAACTGACTTATTCCAGTCTTCTGTGGCCACTGCTGAGTTTTCCAAATTTGTTGACATATTGAGTGCAGCACTTCAACAGCATCATCTCTTAGAATTCTAAATAGCTCAGCTGGAATTCTACCACCTCTACTAGCTCTCTTTGTAGTAATGCTTCCTAAGACCCACTTGACCTCTCTCCAGGATGTCCAGCTCTAGTTGAGTGACCACACCATTGTGGTTATCCAAGTCATTAACTTCTTTCTTGTATAGCTCTTTTGTGTACTCTTGCCACCTCTTCTTAATCTCTTCTGCTTCTGTTAGGTCCTTACAGTTTTTGTTCTTTATTATGCCTGTCCTTGCATGAAACGTTCCCTTGATACCTCCAATTTTCTTGAAGAGATCTCTAGTCTTCACCAATCTATTGTTTTCCTCAATTTCTTTGCATTGTTCATTTAAGAAGGCCTTCTAATCTCTCTTCTCGCTATTCTGGAACTCTGCATTCAGATGAGAATAATCTTTCCTTTTCTCCCATGTCTTTTGCTGTCTTCTTTCCTCAGCTATCTGTAAAGCCTCCTCAGACAATCAGTTTGCCTTTCTTGAGATGGTTTTGGCCACCACCGCCTGTACAATGTTCTAACTTTCTTCCATAGTTTTTCAGACATTCTGTCTACCATATCTAATTCCTGGAATCTATTCATCACCTCTACTGTATAATCATAAGGGATTTGATTTAGATCATATCTGAATGGCCTAATGCTTTTCCCTAATTTCTTCCATTTAAGCCTGAATTTTGCAATAAGGAACTTATGATCTGAGTGACAGTCTGCTTCAGGTCTTATTTTTACTGACTGTATAGAGTTTCTCCATCTTTAGCTGCAAAGAACATAGTCTGATTTCAGTTTTGACTATCTAGGGATGTTCATTTGTAGAATCGTCTCTTAGGTTGTTGGCAAAGCATGTTTACTAAGACCCATGTGTTCTCCTGACAAACTCTGTTAGCCTAAGCTCTGCTTTAGTTTGTATTCCAAGGTCAAACTTGCCTGTTACTCCAAATAGGTATCTCTTGATTTCCTGCTTCTGCATTCCAATACCCTATGATCGAAAGGACATCTTTTTTTTTGGTGTTAGTTGTAGAAGGTCTTGTAGGTCTTCACAAAACCAGTCAGCATCAGTATCTTCAGTCTCAGTGGCTGGGACATAGACTTGGATTACTGTGCTGTGGAACAGTTTGCCTTGGAAACTAATTGAGATCATTCTGTTATTTTTGCGGTTGTACCCAAGTAGTGCATTTCAGACTCTTTTGTTGACTATGAGGGCCACTCCTTTTCTTTTAAGGAATTCTTGCCCACAGTAGTATATATAATGGTCATCTCAATTAAATTTTCCCATTCCAGTCCACTTTGGTTCACCGTTTCCTCAGATGTCAATGTTCAAACTTGCCAACTCCTGCTTGATCATGTCCAATTTATCTTGCTTCATGGACCTAGCATTTCAGGTTCCCATGCAATATTGTTCTATATGGCATCGAACTTTACTTTCACCAGACACATCCATAACTGAGCATTGTTTCTGCTTTGGCCCAGCCATCTCATTTTTCTGGAGCTATTAGCAGTTGCCATCTGTTCTTCCCCAGTAACATATTGGACAGATTCTGATCTGCAGGTCTTATGTTCTGGTGTCATATCTTTTTGCCGTTTTCATACTGTTCATGGGGCTCTCATGGCAAGAATATTGGAGTGGATTGCCATTTCCTCCTTCAATGGACCACATTTTTTCAGAATTCTTCACTGTTACCCATCTATTTTAGATGGCCCTGCCGATGTGTTTTATAGCTTCACTGAGTTATGTAAGCCTCTTTGCCACAACAAGGCTGTGGTCCATGAAAAGGATTTATCAGATTGGCAAAAATCAAAAAGAATAGTTTAAATATTTTATGAAGTAAAAAAAAGTCTTATAAGGTTGAAAACATGCAAATCCTGCAGCACAGTGATTCCCACCCCAGGTATTCCCTAGAGAAAGCTGTGCATACATGCCCCGGTCATTATATACAGGTGGCTGCTGCAGTACAGTTTCAAGAACAAAACTTAAGAAACTTACATGTCAACTGCTCAGAAAATGGATAAATGGTAACCTAATTCCACAGTGAAACATAATATAGACATTAAAAGAGTAAACTAGCTCTCTCTATTAACATGGCTACATCTCAAAATGCATAGTTAAATGAAAAAGCACATGCTGCGGAATGATACAGTGTGAAAATATTTATGAAAAAAGTAAAAGAATTAAAAATATATTAAAAGCAAAAGATGGTCTGAAAGATAGTAATAACATTCATGGTCAAGACTCCTTTAGGGTGGTAAGAAGAGAAATGGTACTAAGTTAAGTCCTCAAGAGAAGACTTCAACTTTATCTATAAAATTAAATATGAAACAGAATGAAAAATGTTAACAGTTTCAATGTTAGGTGATGAGTACTAATGTTTTAATTTCATCAAGCTCTGTACTTTAAATTTTTTCTAAATGGTAAGAAGTAACTTTTAAAAGAAAAAAATGAGATAGATACCTTGGTTGCATACATTTGCAAGAGGTTGACCATAAATTTGAGTTAGAGCTCGATTATTCATTCCACTACTATTTTCTTTGTTGTGGTTGCTGATCTTTTGGTGTTAGGCCAAGTTCAGTCCAGATCAGTTCAGTCACTCAGTCATGTCCGACTCTTTGAGACCCAGTGGACTGCAGCATGTCAAGCTTCCCTGTCCATCACCATCTCCTGGAGCTTGGTCAAACTCATGTCCATCGAGTCAGTGATGCCATCCAACCATCTCATCCTCTGTCATCCCCTTCTGATTCTGCCTTTAATCTTTCCCAGCAGCAGGATCTATTCCAATGATTCAGCTCTTCGCATCAGGTGGCCAAAGTATAAGAGCTTCAGCTTCAGCTTCATCAATCCTTCTAAAGAGTGTTCAGGGTTGATTTCCTTTAGGATTGACTGGTTTGATCTCCTTGCTATCCAAGGGACACTCAAGAGTCTTCTCCAGCACCACAGCTCAAAAGCATCAATTCTTCAGTGCTCAACCTTCTTTATGGTCCAACTCTCACATCCATGCATGACTACTGGAAAAACCATAGCTTTGACTGGACAGACCTTTGTTGGCAAAGTGATGTCTCTGCTTTTTAATACACTGTCTAGGTTTGTCATAGCTTTTCTTCCAAGGAGCAAGAGTCTTTTTAATTTCACTGTCTGCAGTGATTTTAGAGTCTAGGAGAATAAAATCTGTTACTGTTCCCATTTTTTTTCACATCTATTTTCCATTAAAAGATGGGACCAGATGCCACGATCTTCATTTTTTGAATGTTGAGTTTTAAGCCAGTTTTTTTCCTGTCATTTTTTACCCTCTTCAAGAGGCTCTTTAGTTTCTCTTGGCTTTCTGCCAGTAGAGTGGTATCATCTGCATATACGTGTTGATATTCCTCACAGAAATCTCAATTCCAGCTTGTGATTCATCCAGCCAGGCATTTCACATGATGTGTCTGTGTATGGCACTTAAAATGATACTACATGCAAGCTAATGTTTAAAAATAAATCCTTTCATGGTCACACTAATTTATAGAAAGGAAGTTTTATGAAGAGCACCCAGGAGGATGACAGATCTCTAAGGATATACTTTTCCAATATTGTAGTTTCATAACAGCAAATGTTGGAATTGATAAGTTTTCCCCAGAAATGTGTATAGGTCACTTCTGTTTGTTTTTGTTTTTAGTTGCTCAGTTATGTCTGACTCTCTGGGACCCCAAGCACTGTAGCTCACCAGGCTCCTCTGTCTGTGGAATTCTCCAGGGAAGAATAGTGGAGTGTGTTGCCATTTCCTACTCCAAAACATCTTCCCAACCCATGAATCGAACCCAGGTCTTCTGCATTGCAGGCAAGTTCTTTTACCATCTGAAACACCAGGGAAGCCCTATATTATCTGAAACATTGTTGATATTTATGAGTATCTCTTTTGATGGGGGCTTGATGAAACCATTTAAACTGTAAACTGTAAATTATATCTTCTTTGTAGCTCATTTTGTCAAAAATTATATAATTTCTATACACATTGTTTTTCACACATACTGACTCTACAACAATTTGCTGACATAAGAGCACAACAGGAATAATGATAACTGAACTATAAAAATGTAGAAAACCTGACTTTTAGCTAAAAAACCAGTGTTATTTTTTTCTTCAGGTTGAATTTTAAAGGAAAAACTGCTAGACAAGAGTTTCATATGGTTTCAATGGACCGTAGGGCTTAAAGTATAGCAACTGTGTTCATGAAGCAAAAATTTATTCATCAAGGACTATGAATTAGTCATTTTTAGCAATTTAAGCAACTCCAAAAGAAAACATTTCACATATTGTCCAGATCAAGTCAATATAGATTAATGGAAATTCCTTTCTTTATGTCATAGAATTGATCATAAATTGCCTTTTGTGAATTATTTCCACAGAAGTCATTTGATCCCTGGTCAGAGAACTAAGATCCAACAAGCTACATGGTACAGCCAAAAATAAAAAAATTAAAAATACCTTTTAAAAAAATAAGTGTTTTAATCAATATTTTGAGGTTTGGGAAAACAATGTTCATTCAAAAATAGGATGATGAATTTGTATCAGTATGAAAAACCAAATAATCTGACATAATAAAATAAGAAGTAAATTCTTTAAAGGGACTTTTGGTATTCTATTAATTGTACTGACCCCAGTATACTGTATTTTCCAATAAATACATCTTTTCACAGTCTTTTGCTGTACTGTAGTCAACTAAAATGCTATTCCAGTACCTCTGACCTTGCCATGTCCCTACTTAGAACATGCTTTAACAACAACCACAAACCTTGTCTTTTCTTTATCTATAGTATCTCTTCTAATCAGAAGTACTTGTGCTTATGAAGTCAATAAAGTGGGTTTTCCTCCATGTACATAAATCCCTGAAGCTCAGATAAACTCAAGCAAGATTCCACTAGAACTTTATGACTCTTTCTAGGAACTGCCTGTGAAGATTCTGTGCCAAAGACCAATTCTAGGTCAATCAAATCTCAATCAGGCAATCAAGTATTCATTCACACTTTTGCAGCAACAGCATAAATACCTCTTTTTTCTTCTCATCTCTTTGCAACAATTTCTTCTTCTTCCACAGTCTCTCTTTCTCCTCTCCCTTTTCTCTTCTTCTGGCAGAGATTTCCATTTCCAGTCTTGCTACCTCTTCCTGGTGGGCTCGCCACTGAAGAACCTGAAATAAATAGAAATGCATCCAATAAATAAATATGCTCAAGTGATTTCACAGATCAAAGGGAGACTAGGTTTTGTATCAAGCATATGTTAAAGATTTTCCAAGGACACATAAAAATTCGGCACGTACATGAGTGTGTGATGTATGTGTAAGGTGTAGAAAGCAACTGTAAAAATCACCTCATTCAGAGAGTGTTCACTGGGATTCATGGAATGAAATTCTAAAGAGTCTGTGATTTGACTTCAAAAGATCTGTCAGTTCTCATAAATATTATGTAAAAGTTTTGTGTTTCTGCAGATGTGTTTTCCTAGAACAATATTTCTATTTTCTAGTCAACAGTTTTCAAATGGTCTTAATATCCTAAAACTTTTAAGAATCACTGATATGTTTCATCCTGATTTTTATAAGTGAAGAAAATGAGCCTGAATGAAGACGAAAAAAATTAAGACATTTAAAAGAACTTCCTGGGTACTAATAGGTGTTATTGGTAGAAATATAATTGGTACAGCACTTCTAGAGAACACTGGGTAATATGTAAATATATAGCACAATATGAAATAGAAACAGTCTTTCACCCATAACCCCACTTTGAAGACATTTTTCAAAGAAGACAATCAACAGGACATGTGCACGAATTACCTGAGTTTATTATGGATGTAAGTATGTGAGGAATTGTCTACTTTAAATAACAAAATAAATATTTTAGAGAAATTAAAAAAAAAAAAAAGGAATGTTCATTGCAGTGCTGCTTAAACAGAACAACTGAGGAGTCTAAGTGTTTGGCAACAAGAGATGACATAAATTAATTACGGCATCATCATGTAATGACTGCCATTGAAAAAGCTTCTATATTTCCATATTCATCAATACAGAAAATATCTACAACCTATTATTACATGTAAAAAAGCAGGTGCAAAACCACATTCATGATATGATCTCATTAAAATAAAATATAATCTATATATCTATGCAAAGAAAGAGATGTGGAAGGAGGTTTACCAAAATAATAATATTGTTTATTTCTGAATAGAAGCATTTCATGGAATTTAAAAAATTTTTTATAATAAACATGTCTTATCTTTGTGAGCAGTAAACCAGTAAAACTAACAAAACAAAAGCAAACACACATTCCATGTACACATATAGCTAACAAAGCAGAGAGGAAGGAGATGGAGATATATGCAGAAAATCTTTTTTTTTGAAAAGGAAGAAACTAGCATTCTCAGTTTAATATATCATTGTCATATATTTGATGTAAGCATGATTCACTGTGGTACTATATGAAATGAAAATTGAGTAAATAAAATATAAAATATGGTGAACTAAAATAACTAGTTAAGCTCTTTTTGCACTTTCATTATTCAAAGTTTGCTTTCTAAAAATATATTTTGCTCTATTTATCAAAATAAAAGGAATATCAAGCAAATTCAGCCTTTTGGTCTTCAAACACTTCAGTTCAGTTCAGTCGCTCAGTTGTGTCCAACTCTCATGAATCGCAGCATGCCAGGCCTCCCTGTCCATCACCAACTCCTGGAGTTCACCCAAACCCATGTCCATCGAGTCGGTGATGCCATCCAGCCATCTCATCCTCTGTCGTCCCCTTCTCCTCCTGCCCCCAGTCCCTCCCAGCATCAGAGTCTTTTCCAATGAGTCAAATCTTCGCATGAGGTGGCCAAAGTACTGGAGTTTCAGCTTTAGCATCATTCTTTCCAAAGAACACCCGGGACTGATCTCCTTCAGAATGGACTGGTTGGATTTCCTTGCAGTCCAAGAGACTCTCAAGAGTCTTCTCCAACACCACAGTTCAAAAGCATCAATTCTTTGGTGCTCAGCTTTCTTCACAGTCCAACTCTCAAATCCATACATGACCACTGGAAAAACCATAGCCTTGACTATGGACCTTGGTTGGCAAAGTAATGTCTCTGCTTTTCAATATGCTCTCTAGGTTGGTCATAACCCTCCTTCCAAGGAGTAAGCATCTTTTAATTTCATGGCTGCAGTCACCATCTGCAGTGATTTTGGAGCCCCCCCCCCCCCCAAATAAAGTCTGACACTGTTTCCATTGTTTTCCCCTCTATTTCCCATGAAATGATGGGACCAGATGCCATGATCTTCGTTTTCTGAATGTTGAGCTTTAAGCCAACTTTTTCACTCTCCTCTTTCACTTTCATCAAGAGGTTTTTAGTTCCTCTTCACTTTCTGCCATAAGGGTGGTGTCATCTTCATATCTGAGGTTATTGATATTTCTCCCGGCAATCTAGATTCCAGCTTGTGCTTCTTCCAGCCCAGCATTTCTCATGATGTACTCTCCATAGAAGTTAAATAAGCAGTATGTTTCCCCAACTACTGATAATCTTGGCCATATTTACCTTCTTCTTTTGAACCCTATTCCTAGAATAAGATCATCTATGCCCTCTGTCCTAACTTTTTACTTCCAAATCATTTCTTCTTTTATCTACCTTCTGTCTGTAATATGCTATATCAAAATCAAGTGCCCTGTCAAATATTTCCAGGGGTCTCCCTCTTGAATTGGTCCCCCTTTCTTTAACCTTATGATTGTATTTAACTCTGTCAACCAGCTCTTCATGTTTAAAACTCTTTCTCCTTGGCTATAACATTGTTCTCCCCTGCTTCTCCACCAGTTGATACTGCTCTCTTCTCTTCTTCCTGTTTCCTGTGTCTACCTTATACTCCTAACTCTGTTGCTATCCTTTCTCAACCTCAGCCTCCCTGTTTGTTATCTAATGTGCTTGTCCTCACCTCCGACTAATGCCCCACTTTAACCTTGTTAATATGTAGTCTCTAGGTAGGTTTTTGCCTGTTCCTTTCTTTATACCACCATCTTTGTTCTTTGCCTCATGGTGTGACCCAGACTATTCCCCTACCTGAAATGCCCTCAGTTTCCTCCATTTCATTAAATGCTTCTTGTCCCAGCACATGTCTCATATCTGCCATTAAACATTCTCCAACCTACATTCATCTCTCATATTATTTCACTGACCAAATCATAACTGTTCTCTAATTATTTTGAGCATAATATTTCTATTTTCATTTAGAGCAGAGGCCATGATATATATAGGTATTTTGTTTTCCCTTTATACTGTCTAGCAGAGTGCTAGCACATGATAGATGCTCAAGTAATACCTATTTAAATTACCAAAATAACATTTTTAAATGGAATCAAATAAATAAAAAAGAAACGACAGCATTAGAATGTATCCTTTGCAATGGGTAACGAAATAATGGGTTCTCATTCATTATAATCATTTACTACTGAAATTGATCTGAGCTGATAGGAAATGTTATAGTAATGGATGGATCAGGCTGAATTGAAAACACTGAGTAATCTTAACATCAAAGCAGCCATTTTAGTTTCTGATTTGAATGTACCAAATATAAAAAAATATATAAAACAGAATATATTTCAATATTGATTAGTAAGCAGATGCTATTATGGAAACACTGTTCAAGTTTTTAGATGTGATCATAGTATGGTTATCCTTTTATAAAGGCTTTATAAATGGTTTATTCTTTTTAATTTTAGAGATAAATACTAAAATATAGATGAAATGATATGATATATGGGTATTTGCATAGGCATGAGAGAGTAGGTAATTGTACAGATGAAAAAAATTTGACTAGTAAGTTGATAATTGCTGAAGTTGAATAATGACAGACTTTTATATATGTTTATATTTTTCTGTATTAAAATTTTTATTTAAGAAAACACAAAATATAATGTATGTCCAAAGAGATTTGTATAATAAAACATTGTAGTCTCAAGGTTCTCAGACAATGAGACCTGAGAAGCAGTGAACTAATGTAAAGAAAATTAGTACACATTCAGCCTTTCTGAGTCCTGAAATTTATTCCTATAAATTTCAATAGAAAAAAGTTTGTGTTTTGAAACTATTTTACTCACTTTTGATTTAAGACTAATTTATGGGAATTATCATTGAATGACTTTGCACATGTACTGTTGCATGATTTATGAAGCCAAATATAAGCAAATACCTACAACTGGACAAGATTTCTGTTTCCAAAGGTAAGTATAGCAAGAGAATAACCAGACCAATAAAATTCAGGTACCCCAGTTAATCTCCCGGTTTACCCTTCTTGTCATTTGCAAGTCTAAGCAATGTTTTTCCTGTTCTCCAGAAAAGATTACGGTAGTTTTTAAAATGAAGCATACACTGTAAATCATAAATGCAAGTTGCAAGTCAGCTTCAGCCTTTTGAAACTAAATAGTTCCTACTTCATATTAGAATCATGAGAATGGTCAGGGACTGTTAGAAGTTTGCCTCCAATCAATAATTCACAATATCATCTGTAATTATACCTATATCCCCTCTCCCCAAACACACAAAAAAGGTGAAAATTGAAGAAGAGAACGTTGTTGAAGCTAGCATTATATCCTCCTAAGTAGCTGGAGTTGTGAGATCATGACAATGAGAAACGGGCTCTGCAACAGTTAGTATCCAGGAGGTAAGGTAATGGGGCTTTTTGGAATACACAATGGATACAGTGAAGACTCGCTGGGAAAAGGGTGCCATTGAAAAAATCTGTACCCAGTGGATCCCCACAGAGTCAGCCAAAGGATTTTCCATGAGGTGAGAATGACAACAGATTATGGTATTTTCAAGTCCAAGAACAAGAAAGCTGACAGGTGGGCAGAGGAATCAATATAAGCACAATAAGCTGAAGTACAGAAGAGCAAACCATGAGCAAAAGGAAGAATATCCCAGAAAAACATTTTAGTGGCTTTTATTTTAAAAGGTTTGGTAATCATATAGCTTTAAATGGAGCATGCGAACATAACTGCATAGCAATAACAACCAGGAAAGAACATTACCACAGTGGTAGTCAGAAGCATATTATAAGGAAAGTATTATTTAGATTATTAACTACAGAAGTTTTTTCCATTTCCTTAGTTAATTCTTTGTTTAATATTCCTCCCAAAGGTGCAGTCTTTGAATGAAACCTTAACCTAACAGAGAACAAATGAAGTTTAAAATATATTAATCTTTTGCCAATAATAAATTAAGGATTTAAAATGAAAATGGTTAGCAGTATTACATATATACTTTGCTCTTGATGTAAATGTTAAATAGTTCAAGGGAAATTAAATAACATGCATATTTTCAGAATGAATCAAGTACTAGAAAAACACAAAATGAAGCCCATGTAAACTTCAAAGGCAATAATGGAAATTCATATCAAGGTAAAAATACTAACACAATTTTACATCAAAGTTGAGAGCATTGAAAATAACTCTGAAGTTGGCAACACAGTATAAAGGAAATGAGTATTAAGCTGCTGGTCAGAATACCAGCCTTTTTGTCTTCTCTCTGCCACTAACTGACAACATTGTTACTTTGAGCAAATGGCTAGCCTAGTTTTCTCCCTGTTAAAGGGGATGACGACTGGATCAGGTGACTTCTGTAGTTTCTTTAAGTCCTAATATTCTGATTCCATTTTCTATTTTCCTTATATAGAGAGACCACAATATGCTCTGTAGTTTTCAGAATGAAAACTGAATGCAATTCAAAATGAATTGCAATGAGGAACAAACATCAATATTTTATGAGCCCGGTAAATAATAATAGACAATTAAACATTAATTGTGAATTTTATCAGCCATTATTTGTGGAAACATTATATCATGTATATCATTTTATATGTGGGAAAAGTACTATTGAGCAGCGTCTATTACTTATGATAAAACATTACAAACTGCCACATATGAGGGCTTACTGTGTGCTGGGCCTATGCTTTGTCAACACATTAATCACAGTGTCAAGTAACCCTTGAAACAAGCAAGCTCTCTCTTCTTCATGCTTCATCTGGCTAACTTTTCCTTATCCTAACCAAGCCTAACTAGACATCATTGGCTCCAAGAAGTCTTCCCTAACTTACCATGTCCAGATCAGGTGTCTCTTCCCAACTTCCCTAGCATCTTGTCCCTCTCTTGTATTACAGCACACAGCAGCATTGAACCACTAGGACTTGCCCGTATCTCAGACTTGGCTACAAACTTAAGGGCAGGGACCAGATTTGTCTTATTCGTGGGCTCTCTCCAGAGTCTTGCATGGTATCTAGCACTTTAAAGGTTTAAGAAATATTTATTGGTAAATGCACAGATAAGACTCTGAGGCTATGCTTGGCAGTTGGACAATATTTCCCTTTCTCCCCCACTGGATAGGTCTTTGGAAAGAAAGATACCCTCTCCAGACACGTTATCATTTTCTGACTCTTCCACCCCGAGATGCTGGATCCCTGCTTTCCCCTTCATAACTGTTTCCAGGATTCCCAAGAGCCACTTCTGCTTGTCAGACAAGGAAAATATCCAGAAAACCTTGTCAGGATTTTCAATAATGAATAATATTTCTAGCAATGTTAGAGGATATGTGCAAAAAGTGTCAAGCAAATCTTTTTCTATCTTCTCCTTAAATGCTCCTATAAGCTTCTACAGCTGAGTAAACTTCAAATTTTCATTTTATTGAATCTTTAACAGTCTGATAGTTTCATTAAATTATTTCCAAATGTCCCACCATTTTTCAATATTACCTAAGCTTTTTTTTTATCTTATATGTTCCATTTATGTTTAAACTCCACTCATGGAGTGGAGTGCTTTTGCATACATTATTAAAACTTCCTGTTCTCTCCTTAGCATTTTTGCTTAGTGGAAAGATTTCGTTTTTCCTCTTGGTTTTACAATTGTCCCTTGGTTTCTTGGATGACTTCATAAGTGCATTTTTTGATCACCTCTCTTTGATAACTGCTTTCCATTTTCTGTGACTTTTTACTCGTCTTTTTGAGAATCTCAATGATTATGCACTATTATCTGTTTCGTGCCCTTTTCTTTTCAAATAAAATCTTGCAAAGTTTCATTTAAGACTTGCAGAGGAAGAAACAAACTAAATGCTAATAAGTGAAAAATTGTCAACAGATATTTTTTCCTAAGGGACAAAACTTACAAACCTATTGTTGTACTATATTTACAAAGCTGACAAAGCCAAATTGCATAATAGACTCAGAAAATG
The DNA here is from genome assembly GCA_006410675.1 of Oreotragus oreotragus. NCBI lineage: Eukaryota > Metazoa > Chordata > Mammalia > Artiodactyla > Bovidae > Oreotragus > Oreotragus oreotragus. The sequence continues at coordinate 185,238 of SJYX01009231.1, read as the reverse complement.
GGTTATCAGTCAGGAAATTACTTGCCTGCTGACTATGAGATCTAGGGAAACCATTTCCCATTTCTGGGTCTCAAATCCTCTTCAAAAAATGAAGAGCACTAAATCACTTTTTCAGACAAAGGATTACAACTCATTAGTGGATAATGAAATAAATTTTATGGATGGGAACTAGCATATTGTTATGGAAGAAAACATCAGAATGCATCTCATGTCATTACAGTAATACTGTTTCAGGAAATTTTAATTTCCATTCTCTCTCTGTGTGTATGCATGTATTTTTATATATATATATATTCATTTGTGATATAAAATACATTTCTCATGTAGGTCACAGTGAAAGAAGCTTGAAAAACACAGCAGTAAATTCTCTACAATCTTTTCCAATGCTGAGATTCTACGACTACGTGCTATAAAGACCAAAGCTACTGTGCCGCCACCATTAAGCCACAGTCCTCATCCTTTCTGCGGTCAACCGAGAAAAATAATGAGAGAACCCAGGTTTTGAAATCAGAAACCAGAGATTTAGTCCTAGCCTTGTGACTTATTAATGGCACTCCCTGGGGCACATTGTTTAACCACCTCTAAATTCAGAATAATGTAAAATGGGATAAAAATGGCACACACCTTACAGGATCGCTGTGCAAATATCATCAGTTTGCACAAGCCAGATTCTCAAGAATCATCCTGACACTGCCTGTCCCTGACACTCCACATATAATCCGTTACCAAGACCTGCAGATTGTATCTGACTATCATTTGAACCTATACTCGATTCTATCTTCAGGCCTTCCATCCTAGCGCTATCAGAATACATTCCGCATCCACATTGGTTTCATTTCCTGCCCACATCCCCATCTCACTTCCTACACTTTAAAAGATTTCCATCACTCTTAGGGTGAAGTCAAAGCTCCCAACCATGGACTACAAAGCCTCCAGAGTTTGGCCCTGCCTATATCTGCAGCCCCAACTCCTAAACCCACTACAATAACTGACTCACCCTCTCTGCTCCAGGAGCCCTGGCCACCATCCAGATCCCTAAACAAGCCATATTTCCTCCATCTATGTGGATGATGAACATGCCATTTCTTTCACTTGCTTTCTCCCCTTCTCTTTGCATCCTCAACATCTTTTCCTATTCAATACTTAGCCCCAAATTTCAGCTTCAGTGTCTGTCAGGGGAGTTTTACCCACCGATCCTAGTTGCATGCTCCCATAACTTGCTTATTTTTCAACATACTTGTCATAGTTTAAAATCAGACATTCAGCTTTGTTACATGACCACGGTCCGCTTCCCCACTAGACTATGATCTCCATAAAGAAAGGAACCACATCTGACTGGCTCATCACTGTATTTCCAGTGCCTCACACACCACCTGACACCTAATAGATGCTCAATAAATATGTGTGATGGGGTGAATAAATGAGATAAGAAAGCATAACTGCTATACAAATGTTCAGTATATTCCTCAATTGCTACTATTGTTTTCTAGCTGACTTTCCTGACTTTACTGCCATTTTGATTCAACCAATTCAGTATATATTTGTATTTTGGATTAATTTTCACATATTTTTGCTTCCCTTCACATGATTCTAATAATGGTGGCTTTGCATTTGCCACCATTTCAAGCAGCTTCTATGGCAATTTGGACATTACTTTGTTCAAAGAAAGACTCAATCTTTTAAGGCACATGTGGACTTGATCCCATGTATATCACCTTATTTCCTATCACTCCCCAAAGCAAACAGCCCAGGCTTTGCTCTTCCTCTGCCTCTTCCTCTCTGCCCCACTGCTACACATCCATGTTTATCTCTGTCCCAGGTCTTTGCCTGGGAAACCCTCACTCCTGCTCATCTGTCCTTCAAGGTCCTTCAGAGTTATCCTTCCTAACATCCTCTCTACCATTTGTCACCCCAGCTCTTGTATGCATCTGTGACTGTGTCTCAAAATAGATACCATCCAGACACTCTTTAACTATCTTGCTTTTTCACTCCACTTACACTATAAAAAAATTATATTACCCTAAGAGTTCTCAACAAAAGGAGGATTTTTTTTTTCTTATATCTATGTGAGATGATGTCAACTAAACCTGTGGTAATCACTTCCAATAAATATAAATCAAACCATCATGCTGTACACCTTAAACTTATACAGTGAGGTATGTCAATTATTTCTCAATAAAACTGGAAAACATTTTATTATTGGTTAGTTGATTTATTTTCTTAACAGTGTTTCTCCCTAGACTTTAAACTCCATGAGAACAGGTACTTGGTCTTATTTACTTTCTAACCCACTGCTGGAACAGTGACTCCTCCAAAGTAAATGCTCAATGAATATTTCTTGGGTAAATGAACAAGAATAGCTTTCATCAAAAAGATAAGAATTAATGGCCTCGCCCTGCCGGCTTCTCGCCCTCTGGGAGGAACATGGGGCCCTGCTCGACACGACCAGAGAAAAGCCTGCACCGCAACTAGAGAGTCGGCCCTGCTCACCACGACTAGAGAAAAGCCTGCACAGCAACGAAAATCCAGCACAGCCAAATAAGCCGAGGAGCCCGCGTGGGGAGCCGCGGACATGGCCAAGAAAAGAAGGCCCCTGTGACTCCAGCCTCCAGAAACTCACCTGAGAAGGTGGCTCCTGAGAGAGAGAAGGGCCAGAGTGTCCCTCCTGAGACAGGGGGACAGTCTGCCTGGAAACACGTCTCTTCTCTGCCCTCGATCCCGGTGGGAGTGACTCAGTCATTAATCAACAGGGTGGATAAGCCTGATGTGGTGACACTCAGGTACAGCCCACGCAGCGGCTCTATACTGTGGGCCTGCCTCCTAAGGGGTGGGTCCCCCCTCTGCCAGAGCCACCGAGCTGTTCAAGTTCAGAGGGCTCTTCCAGCAGTGAGGACACAGGAGCAAGCGGAGGTCTTTGGATGCCTCCTGGGCCTGCCAGGTGATTCTGATACACACCTTGGGCTGAAGACTGCTGGCTTAATTACTAGATATTTCCATCAGGTGGAGGCAGACTCTGCTAGTCTGAAAGTTATGGCGGCGAGACAGGCGTGAAGCTGGAACGTGGATGTAGGTTTTTTGGCTAGTGACCTGAGCTGCTGAGTTGTGACAACAGCTAACCCTACCTGCAGCAGAGAGGTCCCTCTGGTGTCAGCCAAGACTTGTGAGCCTGTCCCACCTGAAGGTCCACGTCTCTGAGAGTCATCCTTCCTGGAGCAAGAGAGAAGAAATCCAGCTCCACCCACCAGAACTCCAACACAAGCCTCCCTAACCAAGAAACCTTGACAACCCACTGATATAACCCCACCCACAGTGAGGAAACTCCATAATAAAGAGAACTCCACAAATTCCCAGAATATAGAAAGGCCGCCCCAAACGCAGCAATATAACCAAGATGAAGAGACAGAGGAAAGGGTGGGATGATTTGGGAGAATAGCATTGAAATATGTATACTGTCATGTAAGAAACGAATCGCCAGTCCGTGTTCGATGCAGGATGCAGGATGCTTGGGGATGATCCGGAGGGATGATGTGGGGTGGGAGGTAGGGGGGGGTTCATGTTTGGAAGTTCAAATAAAAAATTAAAAAAAAAAGAATTAATGAGTGTTGGCGAGGACGTGAAGAAAAGCAAACACTTTTGCACTGTTGGTGGGACTGTAAGTTGGTGCAGCCATGGTGGAAAACAGTATGGAGGTTCCTCAAAAATCAAAAACAGAACCATCATACAATACAGCAGTTCCATTTCTGTGTATTTATCCAATGGGAATGAAATCAATATCTCTAAAAGTTATTTGCACTTGCAACTTCACTGCAGCATTATTTATAATAGCCGAGACATGGAAACAACCCAAGTGTCCACTGACAGATAATGGATAAAGAAAATGTGGTACACATATGCACTGGAATATTATTCAGTGGCAAAAAGAAAATATCCTACAACTTCCAACAACATGTATAGATCTTAAGGGTATTATGCCAAGGGAAATAATTCAAAGACAAATACTATATGATCTCACATGTGGAATCTAAAACAAAAACAAACAAAAAAAATGAACTTTTAGATACAGAGAACAGACTGGTGGTTGCCAGAGATAGAGGGTTTGGGGAGGTAGTCAAAATAGGTAAAGCAGGTCAAAGGAACAAACTTTCAGTTATAAGTCCTAGGGGTATAATGCACAGCATAGTGACTATAGTTAACAATTAAGTATTGTATGTTTGAAAGTTTCTGAGAGGTTAAATCTTAAGAGTTCTCATCATAAGAGAAAAATATAATAATTATATGTGGTGGTGAATGTTACCTAAACTTACTGAGGTAATCATTTCCCACAATATGTAAATATTTCAAATTATACTATATGCTTAAAATTAATACAAAGTTATATGTCAGTTATATCTCAACTGTTAAAAAGGAGGAAAAAAGGTTTTATTTATTAGCCATTTCTCAGGCACATACTACTTTTCCCAACTAGATTATATGCTCCTTATATTCTGAGGTCAAGGTTTATATAATTTTTATAATCTATAAAATCTTCTGCAACACTAAAATTATTATTAAAGATATCTGCTATCTAACAACATCTTGCAAGAAAGTTGAGATAACTTTATGCTGAGCACTCAGTTTAACTTCACTATCAGGGATTTTCCATAAAGCCATCAACCCCAGAAATGACTACACTTTTGATTCTGCAATTCAGAGTTTTCTTATCTTGGTCTATGGTTAAAAATAAAATACAAATAAAATATGTAGTACATTTGCCTAACAAGGCATTTCCCTAATTAATGCAAGTGAAATAGATTACAGAAGAGAGAAAAAGTTACCTAGAACCCCTTCTTGTAATTAGGATGGCTGGCTGTCTAGAGGGAAAAAGTGTCTACAGGGAGATATATATTATATAATGTAAATAAGTATTAGTAAGTTATTCTTAAAATCACAAGTTTAAACTAGCATAATCATATACCTCAAGCTCTGATATTTTTCCCTTAGAGTTATTATTTTAATGAACAGAGCCTCAAGAGAAATACTTATGGATTAGTAATCACTGAAATAGTCTTTTTTTATGAGAATAAGATGATTCTGGAGCTATGAAATGAAGACCACTGCTGAGAATAAAAATTAGGGAAAGTTATTATGGAGTGTGATAAAAGTGATTACAGTTTATGGATTTCCTAACTCATAGGACCCAAACAGGGAGCCTTCAATGAGAGTATTTTTCTTTCCAACAACACAGTTCTTTCTAGATATAGCACAGAATCAACAACAGAATAATTCAAAGAACTTGGCAGTACTTTTAGTCTCTTCAACTCAAACTTATTACATCTTACCTATATAAAGGGGCCATGAATAGAAGTCAAGCAGAGATCATAAGAAGATTAACTGGGAAAAATCATAAAAGAAAGTGACTTCCATTATCATCAGCAGAACTCCATTCACTTAGGATGTTATTCAGCAATAAATATTTCAAACTAGATACAGTGTATGTTGATATATGTGTATTGCCTAAATCCCTTTCTGCTGAAATAAGTCAAAACATATCAGAAAAAAATAAGCAATATTTTCTTAGTGGATGGGGAGAAGCAATAGGAGAAAAGAGAGGAGGGAAAGATAAAAGACAAGATGAAAAATTAAGGGAACCATTATATGAATGCAAAG
>SJYX01009231.1:157690-175235 GCA_006410675.1 Oreotragus oreotragus | reverse complement strand
GGAAAAAAAAAAAAAAAAAAGATCCTATCTGTCATTACAGAGCTAATATAACTGACCAACAATTCTAAACACCATTATGTGTAAATGTCTTGGGGATTTTTTACATTTAAAGCTTTTTGTCTTTTTACAGGAGTCCAGTGAACTACGGCATTCCAGGTTTCTCATGCGTAATTCCTGTCATGTACCTTCCCTGCCTTACATAGAAAGAGATTCTAATCCTTGAATAATATTGCCATTAGCACTTAAACTGAGGCGTACTCTGTGAAATTAATAAGAAAATATCTCTAATTTATAATTGAATAAAACGTGTTTAAGAGTTAGTAACATGTCAGAATTAATAATACTGATTATACATCTTCATCAGCTAGCTGGATCCATCTCTGATGTTCCCAGGGTTTCTGTTTTGGTTTTTTTCCTTCTCACTCAGCCCATTGGGCCTCCAGTACTATGAATGGGCTCCCAGCTCCCAAATCCATGGCTCCAGATCCATTTTGCCAACTGCCTGTTGGGTAATCTATACCCCTCTAAAAGCAATACATTCAAAGACAGAATCACTATCCTCTCCTCAGAACCTGTACTCCTTAGCTAAGTTGGTGGCATCAGAGACATACCCAACTGCCCAAGCCAAGAGCCACTCTAGACCCCTTTCTCTCCAATATCCTTCACATCTGTCACTAAATCCTTCTTAATATATCTAGACTCCTTTATCTCACCTCCAGTCCTAGAGCTACGAAATTCAGTTAAACTTTGATCATCTCATTCCTCAGCTTGGAGAATTAGTCCCAACTGGCCTCCCCACAATCAGATTTATCCCATATCAATCCATTTTCCACATCTTTACTGAATAATCTTTTTATAATGAGAAATCTGATATGACTCCACTTTTGTTGTTGTTTTTTTTCAGTCGCACAGTTGTGACTGACTCTTTGCAACCCCATGGACTGCAGCATGCCAGGCTTCCTGTCCTTCACTATCTCCCACAACTTGCTCAAACTCATGTCCACTGAGTCAGTGATACCATCCAACCATCTCATCCTCTGTTGTCCCCTTCTCCTGCCTTCAATTTTTCCCAGCATCAGGATCTTTTCCAATGAGTTGACTCTTTTCTTCAGGTGGCCAAAATATTGGAGCTTCAGCTTCAGCATCAGTCCTTCCAGTGAATATTCAGGACTGATTTCCTTTAGGATTGACTGGGTTGATCTTGCTGTCCAAAGGACTCTCAAGAGTCTTCTCCAGAACCACAGTTCAAAAGCATCAGTTTTCAGTGCTCAGCTTTCTTCATGGTCCAACTCTCACTTCCATACATGACTACTGGAAAAACCGTGACTTTGACTATATAGACCTTTGTCGGCAAAGTAATGAAATGTCTCTGCTTTTTAATACTCTATCTAGGTTTATAATAGCTTTTCTTCCAAGGAGCAAGTGTCCTTTAATTTGAAGGCTGAAGTCACCATCTGCTGTGATTCTGGAGCCCAAGAAAAGAGTCTGTCACTGTTTCCATTGTTTCATCATCTATTTGCCATGAAGTGATGGGGCCAGATGCCATGATCTCAGTTTTTTGAATGTTGAGTTTTAAGCCAGCATTTTCACTCTCCTCTTTCACCTAGGCTTTCAAAGGTTCCCTCACTCTCTCCAGCAGAGACTTAAGTTGAAATATCTGTTGGAGCCAGGTAAGTAGCAAAAGTGAGCAAAGGGGGCTGGGTGTAAAACACAAGTGGTGGTTGGGAAATGACCCATATTGACAGGCACATGCTCCACTTAAAGTCACATAAAGGAGGCAGTGGCTTTTGACTCTAGAACAGTTAGTGCCACAAAGAAAGGAACTCCTAAGTAATTCAGTTCAGTTCAGTTGCTCAGTTGTATCCAACTCTTTGCGACCCCCTGGACTGCAGCATGCCAGGCTTCCATGTTCACCACCAACTCCTGGAGCTTGCTCAAATTCATATTCATCGAGTCGGTGATGCTGTCCAACCATCTTATCCTCTATGTCCCCTTCTCCTCCTGCCTTCAATCTTCCCCAGCATCAGGGTGTTTTCCAATGAGTCAGTTCTTTGCATTAGGTGGCCAAAGTATTGGAGCTTCAGCTTCAGCATCAGTCCTTCCAATGAATATTCAGGACTGATTTCCTTTAGGATTGACTGGTTTGAAATCCTTGCTGTCCAAGTGATTCTCAAGAGTCTTCTCCAAACCACAGTTCATGCTTGTGATACTTTTGAACTGTGGTGTTGGAGAAGACTCTTGAGAGTCCCTTGGACAGCAAGGAAAGTATTCCAATTTTTCAAAAGAAGTTCAAAGTCTGGATTTGTATGCATATGTTCCAATATTTTAACATTGAAAATATACTCATATTCTTAAAAACAAATATTGCTCACTCAGTCGCTTCAGTCATGTGACTCTTTGCAACCCTATGGACCATAGCCCACCAGGCTCCTCTGTCCATGGGATTCTCCAGGCAAGAATACTGGAGTCGGTTGCCATTTCCTCCTCCACAGGATCTTCTCAACCCAGGGATCGAACCCATGTTGTCTGCGTCTTCTGCATTGCAGGCAGATTCTTTATCACTGAACCACCGATGAAGCCCAAAAAACAAATACATGAAGCCCTAATTTCATATTTAGGCTATCTGTTTTCAGTTTTTCATCTACCAGATAGAATTCCAAGTCTTTGCATGATTTACCAGGTTCCCCATTATCTGTCAAAGAATATTCTTTCTTCATTCTTCCTGTACCCAAACCACATTCCCTGCACCTAAAACAAAATACATGCAGTTCTTCAAAAATGCCATACTGCTTTAGGTCCCCATGCCTTTGAATAGTCTCTCCTACTTCTGAAATACCCTGCTTCCCTAGTGGCAAATGGTTATTCACTTTTCCAGTCTTAGCTCAAGCATCTCCTCCTCTATAAAGCCTTCCTGGATCCAGCCACAGTACGATAATTTTCCTTGGTGTCACTTCCACCTCTAGGCCATAACCATATGACTCACCAATCCCACTTGGCATTTATCCAAGTGAACTAATTGAATTAATATATAAATCGGTTCAGTTCAGTCGCTCAGTCGTGTCTGACTCTGTGACCCCATGAACTGTAGCACGCCAGGCCTCCCTGTCCATCACCAACTCCCAGAGTTCATTCAGACTCATGTCCATCGATTCCGTGATGCCATCCAGCCATCTCATCCTCGGTCGTCCCCTTCTCCTCCTGCCCACAATCCCTCCCAGCATCAGAGTCTTTTCCAATGAGTCAACTCTTCACATGAGGTGGCCAAAGTACTGGAGTTTCAGTTTTAGCATCATTCCTTCCAAAGAAATCCCAGGGCTGATCTCCTTCAGAATGGACTGGTTGGACCTCCTTGCAGTCCAAGGGACTCTCAAGAGTCTTCTCCAACACCACAGTTCAAAAGCATCAATTCTTCGGTGCTCAGCTTCTTCACAGTCCAACTCTCACATCCATACATGACCACAGGAAAAACCATAGCCTTGACTAGATGGACCTTAGTCGGCAAAGTAATGTGTTTGCTTTTGAATATGCTATCTAGGTTGGTCATAACTTTTATTCCAAGGAGTAAGCATCTCTTAATTTCATGGCTGCAGTCACCATCTGCAGTGATTTTGGAGCCCCCAAAAATAAAGTTTGACACTGTAATAAGCTCACTAAGTTGAAATTATTTATTTTAAAGTTGTCTCTTCTGTATCAGGACCACTTTTAGGGCAAAGACTTATTTCACCCTTTTTATGTCTATTCTCAGCCCATAGCCTATATAGTAGACATAATAGTATTAGAACTAAAGAGGAGATATGAAACTTGTGTCATTTTTACTAGTTGATAATCAAGTATTAATCATAGGAAAACAGAGATCTTCATTGATATCTGAGAGAATTTAACTTAACTTTCATAGAAGTAGAACAACTTTAGCTTTAACTGAAAAATGCTTCTAATCTGCCTCTTCTAGGCTGGTCAGTCTTTCACTAGCTATGTAGTGGCTTCAGCCCTGTTTACTGTCTCTTGACCCTGTAAATTTTACCTTTTCCACAGTTTTATATAAAACTACATGTAGTTTTGGACGTGGCTTCTTTCACTTAGCATAACACATCTGATGTTCAACCATGTTGTTACATGTATAGAAGCTGATTCCCTTGGTTGTTGAGAAGTATTCTGTTGTGTGGATACACCACAGATTGTTTATCCACCCACTAGTTGTAGGACATTTGGGTTACTTCCAGTCTGGGGCAATTACAATTAAGCTGTTTATAAACATTTGCTGCAGGTTTTGTAGAAACATAAGTTTCAGTTTCACATGGATACATACCCAGTAGGATTGGTGAGTCATACAGTTAAGTGTAAGTTTAACTTTACAGGAAATTGTCAAACTGCTTTTTCCAAAGTGGCTGTACCATTCTGCACTTCCATCAGCAATGTAGGAGAGTTCCAGTTGCTTCACATTCTCACTAGAACTTGATACTGTCAGATTTCTGGGTAGTTAGTTTTTTTAGGGTAGCAGGTGTGGTTGACTGCAGGAGGGCATGGCAACCCACTCCAGTGTTCTTGCTTGGAGAAAACCCATGGACAGCGGAGCTTGGCAGGCTACAGTCCATGGGGTTGCAAAGAATCGCACATGACTAAGCTAACGCGCAGGAGTGGTTGAAGCCATTTGAACAGAAGTGTAGCAGAATGCAATTGTGGTTTCAGTTTGCCTGACATCTTCTAAATAATTTCTTCTTCGCTGTTCTTTATTAGCTGATATTTCCGACATCTCTGTGTCCTACCTTGCATCCTCTTGGTCAGCCTTTTGACTGCAGCTGTTGTTGTGCCGACCAGTTGCTCACAGATAGGGCCTGAAGGCAGCTCAACCTCATCTCACTCCCATCATGTATCTTGCACTTTCTGCCTGTGGCTTCTCTGCCCCCACCACATATTTGAAATATTTGTAAAAATCTTCTCATTCTGATGCAGTGTAAAGCTAGAAATGCAAGGAACCTTATACCCTAGAGGGCAATTCTTGACCCACGGTGGGCTGAAGCCAACGCATACATACTCCTGCCCTTGGAAGGATAGTTCCACCCCTTAGAAGAATACTTATAAGACATTTTCTCTATCGCTCCTCGCAGAATCCCCAGTGGGAATGAACACCGTCTGAACATTATTTTTGCCCATAATGGTGATCTGCAAAATAATATATCCCAAGGATGGTTTTCCCTTCTTTCTTGTTTGACTCTTTCAAAGCTCCTATTTTTTTTTTCCTTGAGGTTACCTCCTGAAATAAATTACCTGTACACAAGCCTTTGTTTTGGTTCCTGCTTTAGGTGGTATCCAGAGTACTTAGAGGTTAAAGAGTTTGCCTCCAATACGGGAAACCCAGGTTCGATCCCTGGGTCGGGAAGATCCCCTGGAGAAGGAAATGGCAACCCACTCCAGTACTCTTGCCTGGAGAATCCCATGGACAGAGGAGCTTGCTAGGCTACAGTTCACAGGGTCACAAAGAGTCGGACACGACTGAGTGACTTCACTTTCACTTTCAGAGTAAGTCAGCTCTGGGAAGTATCTCAGTTCAAAGGAGAAGTAAGTAGCAAAACAAAACTGAACTTAGGCTGATACTCTGTAAAGGACACAACATTTTTTTTTTCCTTCTTTACTTAGTATATTTAGTCACGTCTTCAACCATGAGATATAAGACTGAAAAGTTATGTGACTAAACTGTTGGATTTTTAATACTTAAATGTGTCTCTTTAATTAGAACCTTAAGGAGACATATGAATATAGTATTTTAGATTTATTGAAAATAATAAAATATTAAAGTCAACTTGCTAAACATTAATATTTAACTTTTATTCTTCACTAAAGGCATTTGCAAATTTGCATTATCTTAGTTTGCTTGCACATTTTGTGACAGAGCCTCATGGAAAACTACTGAGGTGGCTTGCTGAGGTGTAGTCTCCTATGGAAGGGACATTTTATTCTGTACAAGGGCTCTTACCAGGTTTGGAGAGAGGATGTGAGTGACAATGACTCTTGCATCATTTAGAACAGAAGCAAATGACAAAGGGAAGAGTTATTTCATGTGAGGAACAGAGTCTTTGATACTGATAACTATGGCTACTAAAGTTACACTCAAGTGTAGCTCTGTCTAAGCTCACTTCTAAGAAGTGTCCATAGAGAGAACAATTTATAGGTAAACAAGGGACTTTGTAAAGGTTTGTATTATTATTATCATGCTTGACACTGAATGCCACTTTTCTGATTATCTACACAGAAAGAGCTTTTGTTAGCAAGCAGGAAAAAGCTAATCTATTCAGGATAGAGGTCTCAATTTTCTTGACAATACACAAGTATAACTCAACTCTCCTTGGCACAAATCATTCTGGCATGTATACATTATATATATGGGTTAATGGTATCTGTGGACACTCTTTGCATGGGTTTCCTTTTCCTATTGTGGAAGCATCCTTAGTATTTTCATAAAAGGAAAAAGCTGACATGTTGGTAGACAGAAGCCACATGTGTGTTCTCTTAGAGGATAATCTTGATTATAGGCTTCATAGGTGAATGGTAGAAAAAAATCTCTTGGGAAAAATGAGCAATTCAGGTTGAATGTGATTTCAGATAAAAATGTTTAAGAGAAAATTATACAAATAACTACTTGGTATTTACAATAAGCAGGCACTGTAAACATTTTCAACACCCTGCCTTTGTGAAACAGATCTATTCTGTTTCAGCATAATCATCATCACCTTTATTTTAACCAACTAAAAGAATTAATGATGCAGGTTTTTAAAGTTAATAAACTATTTTGAGTGCTTTATGTGTACTCTTCTAAATCTCTCAGATAATTTACCAGTATATGAGTAGTTTCAGTACATCTATTTTATTATTCTGAAACCAGATAAAATGTTGTCTGCTGACTATTTTTATTTAGGTCTGTAACTATCATTTAAACAACATGCCTTAAAACCAAACAGTGATTTTGTCACAAAAGTAAATGGCTCTTCTCCTTTTTCTATTCCCCTAAACACACCAGGTTGGAACGCTCAGGCATCTTACATCCTCTTTGCCTCCTTATAGTAAATTAAACTCCATTAATTTATCCTTTGTTTTATTTGACTCTTCTTCTCCATTTCCTCTCCTCCTACCCAAGTTGAAAAGGCTAGGCTGATGCTCAGTGGATTAACAGCAGAGTCAGTTATCAGTAAGCTTTGAGAAAACATGAACATTACCTGACAGGCTTAAATGCAGCATTCCAAAAGGTTTTCATAAGATTTATAGGGGGAATTTCTGGGGAAAGTACAAAGAACTATAGCTCCACTCGAGACTTAGGAATGATCTCAGAACAACCACAGGGACAAGCAGAGCATGTACTGGAGAAAGAAACAAATATATAGGTCCTAAGTGCAAGTTGGTCTCCTTGATGAATGAGAAGATTTTGGTAATCCCTTTCTACCTCTCTGGTTTACAGAAGGTGAATTATAGTTTTCAGATGAATAGAATAGAGTATACTTAAATGAAAGCCAAAAAGAAAAAGGGCACAACTATTGCCCATTGTTTAGCAATTCTTATCTTTGACATAGATAAGAAAAAAGGGAAACTCTGTAATGCCTTAACTATACATCAGGCGTGAAACTCTCCCCAGGCAGAGTGGATTCACACCTTCTGATGAAGCTGCAAAGGCCCCACCCCAGAGGGTGTTTGTGCCAGGTTGGATGTGCAGTACTTTCTGCAGAGGATAAGGCAGCTAAGTGTCAGTCTGATATGGGAAATTATCCTGCAATATATGCCAAGAGTTGATGCATTGAAAAAGACTCTGATGCTGGGAGGGACTGGGGGCAGGAGGAGAAGGGGATGACAGAGGATGAGATGGCTGGATGGCATCACTGACTTGATGGACGTGAGTCTGAGTGAACTCTGGGAGTTGGTGATGGACAGGGAGGCCTGGTGTGCTGCATTTCATGGGATCACAAAGAGTCGGACACGACTGAGTGACTGAACTGATTCAAAGTTCAAGGAGAGCTTGCTTAGAAACAAGTGTATCAACCCTTCCCACCAATATATTTCTTCTCTTACATTAGGAAAGAATGAAACAATAAAATTCAGACCTTAGAAAGTTATCTCAGAAACTGAACCCTGGAGACAAAAAAGGTAGATTAACTTTTTCTTCCAATTAAAGGTCATGGCTTTGGAAGAGGCTGGAGAATGAGAGAAGTAAATAACTGGCTCTGAAAAAAGTATTAAGAAGATTTTGTTTCTGTACTGTAAACTATGATTCCAGATTGATAAACTTCTAGAAGAACATTTTAAAAAGATTAGGAAGAAAATTTTGGCAGAAGTCATACAGATCTGACATGGAAGATGTCAACCTTAAAAGCAGCTGAAGATTGGTAAAGAAGTATACATTATGATGACAACAGGCACAGTATGTAGAGAACAACAGTGAAGGAAGTATTTGATGATTATCAGTAATAAATAATAACATATTCCCATTGACCCCGTTTGAAAGTAGAGTTCCAAATAATAGCAAGGAGAGATAAGAAAGACTTCCTCAATGGTCAATGCAAAGAAATAGAGGAAAACAATAGATGGGAAAGAACAGAGATCTCTTCAAGAAAATTAGAGATACGAAGGGAACATTTCATGCAAAAATGGGCTCAAAAAAGGACAGAAACGGTAGGGACCGAACAGAAGCAGAACATAGTATGAAGAGGTGGCAAGAATACACAGAAGAACTGTACAAAAAAAGATCATCATGACCCATTAATCATGATGGTGTAATCACTCACCTGGAGCCAGACATTCTGGAATGCGAAGTCAAGTGGGCCTTAGGAAGCATCACTAAGAACAAAGCTAGTGGAGGTGATGGAATTCCAGTTGAGCTATTTCAAATCCTGAAAGATGATGCTGTGAAAGTGCTGCACTCAATATGCCAGCAAATTTGGAAAACTCGGCAGTGGCCACAGGCCTGGAAAAGGTAAGTTTTCATTCCAATCTCAAAGGAAGGCAATGCCAAAGAATGCTCAAATTACTGCACAACTGTACTCACCTCAAAGTAAAGATCCTTAAAATAATCCTTAAAATTTGTAAAGTAATCCTTAAAATTCTCCAAGCCAGGCTTCAGCAATACGAGAACCATGAACTTGCAGATGTTCAAGCTGCTTTTAGAAAAGGCAGAGGAACCAGAGATCAAACTGCTAACATCTGCTGGATCACTGAAAAAGGAAGAGAGTTCCAGAAAAACATCTATGCCAAAGCCTTTGACTGTGTGAATCACAATAAACTGTGGAAAATTCTGAAAGAGAGAGAAATACCAGACCACCTGACCTGCCTCCTGAGAAATCTGTATGCAGATCAGGAAGCAACAGTTAGAACTGGACATGGAACAACAGACTGGTTCCAAATAGGAAAAGGAGTACATCAAGGCTATATATTGTCACCCTGCTTATTTAACTTATATGCAGAGTACATCATGAGAAACTCTGGGCTGGAGGAAGCATAAGCTGGAATCAAGACTGCTGGGAGAAATATCAATAACCTCAGATATGCAGATGACACCACCCTTATGGCAGAAAGTGAGGAAGAACTAAAGAGCCTCTTGATGAAAGTGAAAGAGGAGAGTGCAAAAGTCAGCTTACAGCTCAACATTCAGAAAACAAAGATCATGGCATCCGGTCCCATCACTTCATGCCAAATAGATGGGGAAACAGTGGAAACAGTGACTGACTTCATTTTGGGGGGCTCCAAAATCACTGCAAATGGTGATTGCAGCGATGATATTAAAAGACGCTTACTCCTTGGAAGGAATGTTATGACCAACCTAGATAGCATATTAAAAAGGAGAGACATTACTTTGCCAACAAAGGTCCATCTAGTCAAGGCTATGGTTTCTCCAGTGGTCATGTATGGATGTGAAAGCTGGACTATAAAGAAAGCTGAGCACTGAAGAATTGATGCTTTTGAACTGTGGAGTTGGAGAAGACTCTTGAGAGTCCCTTGGACTGCAAGGAGATCCAGCCAGTCCATTCTAAAGGAGATCAGTGCTGGGTGTTCATTGGAAGGACTGATGTTGAAGCTGAAACGCCAATATTTTGGCCACCTGATGCAAAGAGCTGACTCATTTGAAAAGATCCTGATTCTGGGAAAGATTGAGCGCAGGAGGAATAGGGAATGACAGCGGATGAGATGGTTGGATGGCATCACCAACTCGACAGACCTGGGTTTGGGTGGATTCCGGGAGTTGGTGATGGACAGGGAGGCCTGGCATACTGTGGTTCGTGGGGTCACAAAGAGTTGGACACGACTGAGTGAATGAACTGAACTGAATTGGCCCTGTACCTCTTCAACCTCTTCAACTACAAATGAAGACATATTAGCATCTGTGACTGCTCCTTCAGCCAACATAAAACGTCCCCAAGTGTTTCTAAGGATTAACAGGGGGTGTGCCAACAACTACATGTCTGGTGGGCATTTGCTTCTCTCTTCGATCTCGGAGGAGGATCTGCCATCTCTTCTTTGCACCCACTAGGCCTGCAGCTCTTACAGGGCTCTTCTTAAATTTTCTCACTGCTGCTTGTCAAGCTACCAAAGTCTAGAGGCGCTAAGTAGGCCTCACTCCGTCTGGTCTTTACTACCACGGTGATTCTGGATTTTTCACAGGAACGAGTCATGCTCACCACTGCCTGTTTCAAAGGCCTTAGATGCAGTACCACTGCTCCAACATTACCCCTCATACATTTGTCTCAGGAACCCAAATACCTGAATAGGTGTACGTGGCATAAAATTAGAGGATCAATTTAAGTTCCGCAGGATTCTCCCTTGCTCCACTGTACCTCCTGAAAAATTATCACAAGTCTATTGAGAAGGATGCCAACCACAGCCACTGACTCTTTCTCAAAGAAGGAAAATATAGTGTTTTCTCTACAGCTCTCTAGACCTTGCCTGGGCTCAGAGTCTAAGATTGCTGGCTTCCATGGTTAAGTCCCAGAAGAGCAGTTACTCAATAAACAGATGACACCACACTAGAATTTATGAAGTCTTACAAGGGACCTCAAGATTTTAATGGAATAACCTTGGGAGTCACTACCCTTTGGATATAAATGAAGTCTATGCTCTGACTATTCAACATGTGATCCACGGACCAGCAGAATGGCATCACCTGGGAGCTCATTAGAAAAGCACAGACTTAGAATCTATCCAAGAATGAGCAGCTTCAGGAGGTCTCCAGGCGATTCATGTTCATATCAAAGTATGAAAAGGTAATATTATAAACTATATCACCAAATTTTCCATTTTAGAAAATTGCATCATTGTTAATGGAGCTGAGTTGTGAATATGCATATCTGTGCACATCTGTCGGAGAAGGCAATGGCAACCCACTCCAGCACTCTTGCCTGGAAAACCCCATGGGCAGAGGAGCCTGGTAGGCTGCAGTCCATGAGGTCACTACGAGTCAGACATGACTGAGCAACTTCACTTTCACTTTTCACTTTTCTGCATTGGAGAAGGAATGGCAACCCACTCCAATGTTCTTGCCTGGAGAATCCCAGGGACGGAGGAGCCTTGTGGGCTGCCGTCTATGGGGTCGCACAGAGTCGGACACGACTGAAGCGACTTAGCAGCAGCAGCAGCAGCAGCAGCAGCAGTGCACATCTGTATCCATCTGTATCTGCAGCCATCACAGTCACTGTGATTCTACACATAGGTGCAAGCAGCTGATCATTGTGTCTCCCATGAGTCTCTGATGATGTCACACCAAACATGTACACATTGAAATACATATTATTTTATACTAAATTATTTTACTTCACTAAATTATTTTATTCACTAAATTATTTTACATTATTGTTAGTAACACCATATTGATTTTATCTTCAAGATGTGTATGCATGTTGATTGTGTTTTCTATGGATTTCATTTGGGGAAAGTAGATGGGATAATGTAGAATATTTATTGCAGAAAGGAGGCATTGGATCTGAGGACAGTGACAACCACTGCCAAGGCACACAGGAAGACAACTGTGAATTTTAAGCAGAGGAGTAACATGGTCAAATGTTTTGTTTCAAGTAGATTATTCTGGTGGCTGTTTGGAAAGTAGATCTAAGTCTCATGGCTGGTATTAGAGGAATCAACATGGGACACTGTGCCTGAAGTCCAGATGAGTGTCAGAAGTGAACACAGACTAGAAGAAAAACGGGGCAGAAAGGATTCTCAGAAGCAAGGATGAGAGGATTTCAAGAAGAAAGGGGCAAGTCAACAGACTCAATTGGACTTACAGGAGTTATGTAAATTAGTAGTTAGGTGGCCATAAAAATGCATGCACAGCTGGAAACAAAGCAAACTCACTTTGCCTTGGCATAAGTGTTTGAGAGAAATGAACATGAAAAAGAAGAAATAGCAAGAAATGTTTTATTGCTTTTATTCTGAGCAGCATTTTCCCTTTTACTCCTATGTCGCTGCAAATGATCTTGTAGTGTTTGGGAAATGGATTTGCTAAGAAACTGCAGAATGAATTCTAGTCCTAAATTCTAGTCCTAAATCAAATGCCAAATATGTCACTTCTGGCAGGCCAATTTTTTGTGACTCAATGTTCTTATCCATGGCTTAGGGATAATAATTTGTCCTCTCTCATAAGATAACTTTGGTGACAGGAAAATACATGTCAAAATACTTTGAAAATTAAGGAAGATAACTAAATTGTGATTGTTGTACTGTTTAGATTAGACAATATAAAAGGTTTTTATTCAGAGCATCTGTATGCACAAGTGGGAGCCATGCCATTCACTTCTAGGTAGTAATTAGGTTTTCCTTTTCTCAAAAAAGAAAGAAAGGACTTTCTGATATTAACACTTTTCTATGGCTTCATACTAGGGAATTTATGGGAACAAAGGGGCCTAATAATTCTTTCACTTTTGAAGTCTCTTTTTTTACTCAAATCCCTGTCAATCTAGTTTTATAATCAAAGTATATTCTTTGGAGACCTTTGGTGACAGCTGGAAGTCAGAGTTATAGTTGGCTGTATTTATTCAAAGTATTTTGTAAAAGATTCTTGATGGAGGAATTTTAAATTGGAAAAAGATCTCTGGAGAAATGATTATTACTTTAGAAAAATGTAAGTAGTCATGACGATTCTGAAAAGAAGCATTGTATGATGAGCATTTTGCTGTCAATGGAAGTTCCACACAGAATCACCCACCTATACCATCAGCACTACTTGTTAGTACCCAAAAAAGTTTATTGCCTGAGCACTTATTCACTTCATAATCAAAGAATTATACATACAGATTTCCTGACAGGCTCTCTGTCTTTTTTTTTTTTTTTTAAGAAATAAATGTCCAATTTCTCTTAAAAACTAAATTGGTTTTGCTAAATAAAAGGATTAACATATAAAATAATGATATTTAGCTATAAATTCGGAGAAGGCAATGGCACCCACTCCAGTACTCTTGCCTGGAAAATCCCATAGATGGAGGAGCCTGGTAGGCTACAGTCCATGGGGTCGCAAAGAGTCGGACATGACTGAGCGACTTCACTTTCACTTTTCACTTTCATGCACTGGAGAAGGAAATGGCAACCCATTGCAGTGTTCTTGCCTGGAGAATCCCAGGGACGGTGGAGCCTGAGGGGCTGCCATCTAATGGGTCACACAGAGTCGGACAAGACTGAAGTGACTTAGCAGAAGCAGCAGCAGCTGTAAATTATTTATCTGACTCGCAGCTCTCCAAGAGTCTTATCAGGCCAGGATAAAACATTAGAAGTTTACTGAGTTTATGTTCAAAACTGCCTCAGTTTGTCATTGAGCCAACTTTAAGGTTGAACATAAAGTGAGCTGACACCCTATTCAGATACATTTCCATTATCTTTCAAGAGGACTTCTCTCAGCTGTGTGAAATACTGTGAATATGTGTACACATCCAATATGGTCATTTATACACAGATAATCATGGTACTGGAACAGACTTTGAAAAGGCCTCTTAGGTCAGACTAAGCCTTATTATTTTAAATGTCACACATTTTTCCTAGAGTAAGTATGCTTTGTTAATATGACAAATGGAAAAACTATAATGCTTCATGCTAATTATCAGCCTATGAATACAAACTCCAAGCTGTCCAACTAATACTAGAAATTCATTAAATATGCAAATTCACTACAAAGATACTAGAATTGTATTTTGCATGTGAATATTCGAAGTTTAGAACTTAAGACAATTTAGTCCAACTCTTGTTTTTGACATATAAAGAAACTGAGGCCTGGGGATAGTAAGCAGTTTGTTCAAGTCACACAGATAGTAACAGGGCAGCAACTAGAATTCAAGAAATTCTCTTTAAAAAAATTGGAATAATTCAAACAGACTATGGTTTGAAAGTTAATATTGCAAATGTGTTAAGAATATACATCACTGTTGAAAAATACTCCCAGGGCTACTGCATGTAGTTGTGCAGAGTGAACCCACAACACAGCTCAAAGGGTGGTGCCATTTCAGAGATTAAAGGTGGGTAGTGCACAACCTAAACAACTATTCACATCAGGGTTGACCGTTTGGTTCATTCAAAAGTTCTTCTGAGAATTTGGGGAGCTACTCTAAGGCAGTCTACATCTCTCTGAGGTAATCATGAAACTTCTTGATACGTAAAAGTTTGTATCTCCTAAGAAATATTCCAAATTGGGCTAATGAGTTGTCATAATCAAGGAGACTAATGATTAACCCAAGTATATCATTACCATTCTTCTCTCTGACAAATAAGGAAATTGTAACTAACATTTATGAAATGTTATTAAATGCCAGGGCCTATGCCATGTGATTTACACATGTCGCCTCATTTAATACTCACTACAACATAGTGAGTNGAAATATTCCAAATTGGGCTAATGAGTTGTCATAATCAAGGAGACTAATGATTAACCCAAATATATCATTACCATTCTTCTCTCTGACAAATAAGGAAATTGTAACTAACATTTATGAAATGTTATTAAATGCCAGGGCCTATGCCATGTGATTTACACATGTCGCCTCATTTAATACTCACTACAACATAGTGAGTGAGGGCTTTTGTTATCTCTAATTTATAAATGAAGAAGCAGATATTGGAGGGATTAAGCAACTTGTTCAAGGTTAATGGGCTCATAAGCAATCTAGATAAGACATAAACCATGACAATCTGAGTCAAGGCTCTGGTCCCATCCACTACACCAGTGTTTGCAAACTTCAGTCACTAAAGTACCCCTTCATAATTAGATCTGCAGATAATCTGTGGATATTAGTATTTTTCTTTAAATTGACTCACTTTAAAAAAAACATTACATTTATAATAATAAATATTAAAATTTGAAAATAAATATAATAGATTAGGTATGTCAGACTAAACTATCAAATAACTAGAAAAATATTAATAACCAGCCAAATTTTTTTAACATAATGATAATAACTTCTTAAAGAGCTAAGAAAAACTTCTCTAAAATTGAAAGAAATTAGTGGATCAAAAAAGGATTTCCTTTGAGGAACTTGAAAAGCTACTCAAATCAATTCTTTTTTGAAAAACAGAGAGTTAAGCATTTTAGGGGCATTCACTAAATGGGGTAGGGGAAGAGCAATACTTTGAAAAGGTAATGGACAAAAAATGAATTTTGAAAGGCTATACCCGTGGAAGCCTGCCTTAGCTTGGCAGCACTTAACTAGAAGCAGCTATAGATTCTTAGGAGTGGAGGAACAGTGAATGGAGGCTAGCATTCACCAAGACAGCCTCTGATAAGGGCTGGGATCCTGATATTTGAGTGAGTCAAAAATCTTCAAACCTCAGTCCTGGGCTTTTAATGCTTTCAGGTATATGGCAGAAGAGTAGAGGATGTTTTCTAAAAGCAAATTATATCACATAGGCATCAAATTATTTCTATCAGCATTTTAAATTCAATACCTAGTAAGTATCCATCTAAGGGAGAAAGAGCTGAGCTTTGGAAAGATCACAGAGAAAAGATGGGTTTTGAAAGGCTGTACCATGGGAACCTGCTTGAGTAAGAACTGGCTAAATCTATGAAATTCTGCAAAATCTGAAATTCTGCAAAAATCATCAGAAGCAGACTGTAACTTACTATGTTTATAAGCATAAAACTGAGCTTAAAATTTTAAGCTTTATTAATTTAATTGTGAACACCTATGAACTATGAGGGCTTCCCTAGTGGTTCAGACGGTAAAGCGTCTGTCTGCAATCAGGAGACCCGGGCTGGATCTCTGAGTTGGGAAGATCCCCTGGAGAAGGAAATGGCAGCCCACTCCAGTATTCTTGCCTGGAAAATCCCATGGACCATGGAACCTGGTAGGTTACCGTCCATGGGGTCACAGAGTCGGACACGACTAAGTGACTTTACTTACTTACTTAGGAACTATGAACATTGACATTTAACATTAGTAAAAGGCAAATAGAAATTCTAGAACTGATCAGAAAAAGCAAACAACAATTTATTGGTGGATTTAATTGCAGATTAATAATAGCTGAAAGCATGGCCAAGAGTAGCTACCCCATGTCCAAGATAAGGAGCAGCGGCTGTGCTTTGCTGGAGCAGCCGTGAAGAGATACCCCATGTCCAGGTAAAAGAAACCCAAGTAAGACGGTAGGCACTGAGAGAGGGCATCAGAGGGCAGACACACTGAAACCACAATCACAGACAAATAGCCAATCTGATCACACAGACCACAGCCTTGTCTAACTCAATGAAACTAAGCCATGCCATGTGGGGCCACCCAAGACGGATAGGTCATGATGGAGAGGTATGACAGAATGTGGTCCACTGGGGAAGGAAATGGCAAACCACTTCAGTATTCTTGCCATGAGAATCCCATGAACAATATGAAAATGCAAAAAGATAGGGCACTGAAAGATGAACTCCCCAGGTTGGTAGGTGCCCAATATGCTACTGGAGATCAGTGGAGAAATAACTCCAGAAAGAATGAAGGGATGAAGTCAAAGCAAAAACAACACCGGTTGTGGGTGGGACTGGTGACAGAAGCAAGGTTCAATGCTGTAAAGTGCAACATTGCATAGGAACCTAGAATGTTAGGTCCATGAATCAAGGCAAATTGGAAGTGGTCAAACAGGAGATGGCAAGAGTAAACATCGACATTCTAGGAATCAGCGAACTAAGATGGTCTGGAATGGATGAATTTAACTCAGATAACCATTATATCTACTATTGTGGGCAGGAATCCCTTAGAATAAATGGACTAGCCATCATAGTCAACAAGAGTCTGAAATGCAGTACTTGGATACAATCTCAAAAATTACAGAATTATCTCTGTTTGTTTCCAAGGCAAACCATTCAATATCACAGAAATCCAAGTCTATGCCCCAACTGGTAACGCTAAAGAAGCTGAAGAACAGTTCTATGAAGACCTACAAGACCATCTAGAACTAACGCCCAAAAAAGATGTCCTTTTCATTATAGGGGACTGGAATCAAGAAACACCTGGAGTAACAGGCAAATTTGGCCTTGGAGTACAGAATGAAGCAGGGCAAAGGCTAATAGAGTTCTGCCAAGAGAATGCATTGGTCACAGCAAACACCCTCTTCCAAC
>SJYX01009231.1:74731-156839 GCA_006410675.1 Oreotragus oreotragus | reverse complement strand
GCCAAAGAACGCTCAAACTACCGCACAACTGCACTCACCTCACACGCTAGTAAAGTAATGCTTAAAATTCTTCAAGCCAGGCTTCAGCAATACATGAACCATGAACTTCCAGATGTTCAAGCTGGTTTTAGAAAAGGCAGAAGAATAAGAGAACAAATTGCCAAATCTGATGGATCTTTGAAAAAGCAAGCAAGTTCCAGAAAAAAATCTATTTCTGCTTTATTGACTATGCCAAAGCCTTTGACAGTGTGGATCACAATAAACTGTGGAAAATTCTGAAAGAGATGGGAATACCAGACCATCTGACCTGCCTCTTGAGAAACCTATATGCAAGTCATGAAGCAACAGTTAGACTGGACATGGAACAACAGACTGGTTCCAAATAGGAAAAGGCGTATGTCAAGGTATATTGTCACCCTGCTTATTTAATGTCTATGCAGAGTACATCATGAGAAACTCTGGGCTGGAGGAAGCACAGGGGAAATCAAGATTTCCAGGAGAAATATTAATAACCTCAGATATGCAGATGACACCACCCTTATGGCAGAAAGTGAGGAAGAACTAAAGAGCCTCTTGATGAAAGTGAAAGAGGAGAGTGCAAAAGTCAGCTTAAAGCTCAACATTCAGAAAACAAAGATCATGGCATCCGGTCCCATCACTTCATGCCAAATAGATGGGGAAACTGTAGAAACCGTGTCAGACTTTATTTTTCTGGGCTCCAAAAGCACTGCAGATGGTTATTGCAGCCATGAAATTGAAAGATGCTTACTCCTTGGAAGGAAACTTATGACCAACCTAGACAGCATATTAAAAAGCAGAGACATTACTTTGTCAACAAAGGTCCGTCTAGCCAAGGCTATGGTTTTTCCAGTGGTCATATATGGATGTGAGTTGGACTATAAAGAAAGCTGAGCACTGAAGAATTGATGCTTTTCAACTGTGGTGTTGGAGAAGACTCTTGAGAGTCCCTTGGACTGCAAGGAGATCCAACCAGTCCATCCTAAAGGAGATCAGTCCTGGATGTTCATTGGAAGGACTGATGCTGAAGCTGAAACTCCAATATTTTGGTCAGCGGATCCAAAGAGCTGACTCATTTAAAAAGCCCCTGATGCTGGGAAAGATTCAGGGCAGGAGGAAAAGGGGATGACAGAGGATGAGATGGTTGGATGGCATCACCGACTCAATGGACATGGGTTTGGGTGGACTCTGGGAGCTGGTGATGGACAGGGAGGCCTGGCGTGCTGCAGTTCATGGGGTCGCAAAGAGTTGGACATGACTGAACGACTGAACTGAATAGCTGAAAAAAGAATTGATAACCCAGAAGACAGTCAGAAAAAAGTATCTAGAACAAAATATAGACTATAAAATAAAGGGTATATACAGGCAAAAATGTAAGCATAGAAATATAATAGGTATTTAATAATTATATACATGTACAGTTTTATAAGAAGCAAAATAGTTATTCACAAATAGTACCATCATAGACAATCTAACATAGAGATATATTAGAATTAATACTACTTAATATATGAATATTAGAATATCAGTTATTTATAGTTAATATAAATTATATTGTTATGTTCTAACAATATTAGTTATAATATTTTTAAAGATATCATTTTCAATACCATCAAAGACGCAAATATCTAAAATAAATATAGCAACAGACGTATAAGATCTCTGCAAAGAAACTATAAATCTTTATAAAAGAAATCAAAATTAAAGACTTAAATAATTTAAAGGGCTTGCATAAATCAATGAAACTATGAGCCATGTTGTGCAGGGCCACTGAAGCTTGATGGGTCATAGTGAAGAGTTCTGACAAAACATGGTCCATTGGAGGAGGAAATGGCAACCAACTCCAGTAACCTTACCTGGAAAACCCCATAGACAGTACGAAAAGGCAAAAAGATAGGACACTGGAAGATAAGCACCACACACCCCCAACACCCCCAGCCCACCACAGGTCAGAAGGTATCCAATATGCTACTGGAGAAGAGTGGAGGCCAATTATTAATAGCTCCAGCAAGAATAAAGTGGCTGGGCAAAAGCAA
This sequence comes from Oreotragus oreotragus, assembly GCA_006410675.1. Lineage (NCBI taxonomy): Eukaryota > Metazoa > Chordata > Mammalia > Artiodactyla > Bovidae > Oreotragus > Oreotragus oreotragus. Next base: position 154,785 of record SJYX01009231.1, on the reverse strand, counting down.
GAATTTCTTTTTGGACATTCAGCTGTGGATGTGGCTGGTGGTAAAACCAAGTCTGACTCTGTAAAGAACAATGTTGCATAGGAACCTGGCATGTTAGGTCCATGACTCAAGGTAAATTGGACATGGCCAAGCAGGAGAGAACAAGAATGAAGATTGAACATCGACATCTTAGGAATCAGTGAACTAAAACGGACAGGAATGAGAGAATTTAATTCAGAAGACCATTATATCTACCACTGTAGGCAAGAATCACTTAGAAGAAATGGAGTAGCCCTCATAGTCATCAGAAGAGTCTGAAATACAGTACTTGGGTACAGACTCAAAAATAACAGAATGAAATTTAAAAAACAAAACAAAACAGAATGATATCAATTCGTTTCTAAGGCAAATCATTCAATATCACAGTAAGCCAATTCTATGCCCCAACCACTGATGCTGAAGAAGCTGAGGTTGACTAACTCTACAAAGACCTACATGATCTTCTAGTATAAACACCAAAAAAAAAAAAAAAAAAATGTCATTTTCATTAAAGGGAATTGGAATGAAAAAGTAGGAAGTCAAGAGATACCTGGAATAACAGGAAAGTTTGCCCTTAGAGTACAAAATGAAACAGGACAAAGGCTAACAGAGTTCTGTCAAGAGAAACATGGTTGTAGCAAACACCCTCTTCCAGCAACCTAAAAGACAATTCTTTGTGGACATCAACAGATGATCACTACCAAAATCAGACTAATTATGTTCTTTGCAGCAGAAGATGGAGAAGCTCTATACAATCAGCAAAAACCAGACCTGGGGTGAACTGTGGCTCAGTCATAAGCTCCTTATTGCAAAATTCAGGCTTAAAGTGAAGAAAGTAGGGAAAACTATGCGACCATTCCAGGAGGCTATGAAGGACAAGGAAGCCTGGTGTGCTGTGGTCCATGGGGTCACAAAGAGTTGGACTGAACAGCAACAAGGCCATTCAAGTATGCTGTAAATCAAATCTCATGATTATACAACGGAGATGATCAACAGGTTCGAGGGGTTAGATCTAGTAGACAGAGCGCCTGAAGAACAATGGAAGGAGGTTTATAACACTGTATAGGAGGCAGAGAAAAAGAAACGCAAGAAGGCGAAGTGGTTGTCTGAGGAGGCTTTACAATAGCTGAGGAAAGAAGAGAAGGGAAAGGCAAGGGATAAAGGGAAAGATATACCTAACTAAATGCAGAGTTCCAGAGAATAGCAAGGAGAGATAAGAAGGTATTCTTAAATGAACAATGCAAAGAAATAGAAGGAAACAATAGATTAGGGAAGACTAGGGACCTCTTCAAACAAAAAAAAAATGGAGCTATCAAAGGAACATTCTATATAAAGATGGGCACGATAAAGATCAGAAATGGCAAGGACCTAACAGAAGCAGTAGAGATACGAAGAGGTGGCAAGAATACACAGAAGAACTGTGTATTTAAGCAAGCTGTTAAAAATCCAAAAAAACATGGTGGTATGGTCAGTTACCTAGAGCCAGACATCCTGAGATGTGAAGTCAAGTGGGCCTTAGAAAGCATCACTATGAACAAAACTAGTGGAGGTGATGGAATTCCCGCCGAGCTATTGCTGATGTTAAAGTGCTGCACTCAGTATGTCAGCAAATTTGGAAAACTAAACAGGGGCCACAGGACTGGAAACGGCCAGTTTTCATTCCAATCCCAAAGAAGGGCAATGCCAAAGAATGTTCAAACTATCATAAAGTCGTGCTCATTTCACAAGCTAGCAATGTTATGCTCAAAATCCTTCAAGCTAGACTTCAGCAGTAGGTAAACTGAGAACTTTCAGATGTACAAGATGGGTTTTGAAGAAGCAAAGGAACCAGAGATCAAACTGCAAACATTCGTTGAATCTTGGAGAAAGCAAGGGAGTTAAGGAAAACATCTACTTCTGCTTCATTGACTACACTAAAGACTGACTGTGTGGATCAGAACAAACTGAGGACAATTCTTAAAAAGATGAGAATACCAGACCATCTTACTGGCCTCTTGAGAAACCTGCATGCGGGTCAAGAAGCAAAACTTAGAACCGGACTTAACAATGGATTGGTTCAAAATTGAGAAAGGAATACAACAAGGCAGTACAGTGTTCTCCTACTTATTTAACTTGCCAAGTGCGTCATGTAAAATGCTGGGTTGGATGAATCACAAGCTGGAATCAAGATTGCCAGAAGAAATATTGACAACCTCAGATATGCAGATGATACTACTCTAATGGCAGAAAATGAAGAGGGACTAAGAGCCTCTTAATGAGGGTAAAGGAGGAGAGTGAAAAAGCTGGCTTGAAATTCAACATTTAGAAAGCTAAGATCATGGCATCTATTTTCATCACTTAATGGCAAATAGAAGGGGAAAAACTGAAAGCTGTGAAAAATTTTATTTTCTTAGGCTCCAAAACCAATGGAGGTGGTGACTGCAACCATGCAATTAAAAGATGCTTGCTCCTTGGGAGAAAAGCTATGACAAACCTAGACCACATATCAAAAAGAAGGGAGATCACTTTGCCAACATAGGTCCATATAGTCATAGCTATGGTTTTTCCAATAGTCCTATACGGTTGTGAGAGCTGGACCATAAATAAGGCTAAGTGCTGAAGAACTGATGCTTTTGAATTGTGGTTCTAGAGAAGACTCTTGAGAATTCCTTGGACCAGCTGCAAGGAGAACAAACCAGTCAATCCTAAAGGAAGTCAACACTGAATATTAAGGGTTGAAAAGGCTATTGGTAAAGCTGAAGCTCCAATACTTTGGCCACCTGATGGAAAGAACCGGTTCATTGGAAAAGACCCTGATGCTGGGGAGATTGAAGGCAAAGGAGAAGGGGGTGGCAGAGAATGAGATTGCTAGACAGCATCCTCAAGTAAATGGTCAGGAATCTGAGCAAACTCCAGGAGATAATGGAGGTCAGAGAAGCCTGGTATGTTATAGTCCATGGGCTCACAAAGAATCTGATGTGACTTGGCAACTGAACAACAACAACGACAAATAATTTAAAACATATACAATGTTCTTTATCTTGTAAAAATCTCCATTAATGCCAAATTTATCTATATATTTATCATAATCTTAACCCTCAAAAGGACTGTTTTTAGACTATGGCAAACTGTTTTTAAATGTATATGACAGCTTCTGTTTTTCGGTTGCTCGGTCGTGTCTGACTCTTTGCAACCCCATGGACTGCAGCACATCAGGTTTCCCTGTCCTTCACTATCTCCCGGAATTTGCTCAAACTCATGGCAGTGCTAAGGTCTAAGAATTACTAAGACATTTATAAAAAAGAAAAACAAGGTAGGAGGAATACTTTATTATGAATCAACACTTACTTACAAAGCAACAGTAACTAAAGCAGCACAGTATCGGCCCATGCATTTCATACAGAAGATGAAACAGAATCGAGGGTAGAGAAATAAATTCATACACTTAGACCACTCGCTTATGACATAGATGGAACTGAAAAGGAGTGGGAAAGGATAGACCTTATAATAAAAGGTGCCGGAATAAATGAGTATCCTTATGATAAAACTAAAATTGGTTCTTTACCTCATGCTATTAAAAAAAAAAAAATTCCAGGTAGATCATAGACCTAAGTACCAGAGGCAAAATAATAAAGGTTTTAGAAGATTAAAAGGAAAATGTATTTATGACTTTGACGGGAGGCTAATAGTTCTTACACAAAATACAAACACACTAACCGTAGAAGAGAAAAACTGATATAGTCATTACTTAAAAACTGAAAACTTTCATTAATGGAATACCAGACCATGTTACCCGCCTCCTGAGAAATCGATATGCAGTTAGAACCGGACATGCACCAGTTAGAACAGGACATGGAACAACAGACTGGTTCCGAATTGGGAAAGGAGTATGCCAAGGCTGTATATTGCTACCCTGATTATTTAACTTACAGGCAGAATACATCATGTGAAAAGCTGGGCTGGATGAAGAACAAGCTGGAATCAAGATGGCCAAGAGAAATATCAATAACCTCAGATACGCAGATGACATCACCCTTATGGCAGAAAGAGAAGAACTAAAGAGCCTCTTGATGAAAGTGAAAGAAGAAAATGAAAAAGCTGCTTAAAACTCAACATTTTAAAAACTAAGATCATGGCATCCAGTCCTATCAATTCGTCATGGCAAATAGATGGGGAAACAATGGAAACGGTGAGAGACTTTATTTTGGGGGGCTCCAAAATCACTGCAGATGGTAGTTGGTGATGGACAGGGAGGCCTGGCATGCTGTGATTCATGGGGTCATAAAGAGTCGGACATGACTGAGTGACTGAACTGAACTGAAGGCCAAAAGAAACTATCAGAATGTCACTAGTGATGGGAATTCCCCAACAGCCTAGTGGCTTTGTCTTCCAATGCAGGGGATACAGGTTCAATCCCTGGTGGGGGAGCTCAGATCCCACATGCCTCAAGGCAAAAAAACCAAATCATAGAACAGAAGCAACATTGTGACAAATTCAATAAAGGCTTTATCAACAGTCCATGTGAAAAAAAATTTTTTAAAAGAATGTTATTAGTGATTATCTCTGAGTGATAGTTTTCTTTCCATATCAATACTTTGCATTCTAAAATGCTTATAATAAATAGGTTTTCTTTTTTAATCATTGGAAAAAATTAAGTTAGAAGAATGGGAAGAAAGATAAGAAAGGTGAGAAGGGAGGGAGGAAAGGATAGAGAAAGAGAGGAGGGGAGGGGAATTGAGGCAGGGAAGGAAGGAATAACTGAAATTGATTTACAGCTGGAAAGCTGGTGGCTTTCTTGGGGCTAAATTTTCCAGAAGAGCAATCTGAGCAGTGCAATACACTCTGAGTGGCGTCTCTCTCTCTTCCTCCTCAACCCCTCCTGGGCTCTTGGATCTGCAGAGCTCCACAAGCAGCATCCAGGCCAGTTCTTGCATTTGGCATCCCCTTGAACTGACTTCTGCTCTAAGCTTCTGTGTTGCAGTTTTGGCTTCACCCAGAGCTTTGGATGGGCTATTCCAATCCCAGTTCTGAGACTGGAGAACTATGCTGATGGGAGAGTCCTTTGATGTGGAGCAGGGTGGAGTAAGACAAAAGGTAGCAGGATCTCCTGATGTTTCCGTGGAAGCCTTGAGCTGCCTGTGGCTGAAGCTGGGACCAACCTCCAGAGCTGGTTTGAAATGGGAGGGGGCGTGAGAAGGCTTGACCTTTATCCTCCTATGTTGATCGGTCCTTAGACATGGGCTGCCTGATGTGAGGATGTGACCTTGCACGAGGTGGCTTTCCTCAGTGAGGCTCCTTTTAACTGTGGCTGAGGCTTATCTGTGAGGGTCACTCTGAGGTAACATGTGCTTCATTCCTGAAAGAGGATCTTCATTTCCTTTGCAGGATCCCAGCGTCCACCATGAATTTACAGAATAGTGTGTTGATATGGAGCTGGGCAGGCTTCCCAGGCAGCGCTAGTGGTAAAGAACCCACCTGTCAACCTGCAGGAGACATAAGAGACATGGGTTCGATCCCTGGGTCAGGAAGATCCCCTGGAGAAGGGCATGGTAACCCACTCCAGCATTCTTGCCTGGAGAATCCCGTGGACAGAGGAGCCTGCCAGACTACAGTCCATGGCGTCACAAAGAGTTGGACATAACTGAAGCGACTTAGCATGCACATATGAAGTTTGGCAACAATGGGATAAGAAGATACTAGAAGAAGCAGCAGGAAAGAAGGCAGGAAACAGTGTCTTGTTTATGTGGGGACTGGTTCTGTCCTCTTCTGACTTCACCCACAGTCCAGGCCTGCAGTTTTCTTAAATGTTCTGTTCTGAGGCACCTGTGCTCAAAATCCGTTGGTATGTTTGGGACTCCAGGTCTGTATCGCATCTGGCCTCCACTTGAAGGTACTCTCTTGGGTGTGCTGTTTCATCCTGGAACCACCATCAGGGGACATGACAGACACCCTTGGCTCGCAGGACCCAGGCTGAAGATGAAACACTGTCTCTCCTCATCTTGCTTCTGAAAAACAGAAAAAAGAAATGAAATATATTTTATGGGATTATCCTTTTGGAAACAAAAAACACAGAGCCATGATGTGACAGTTGGATCTCCCTCAAGAAAGAACGTGCCCTTTGAGACTCCCCTGGTGGTCCAGTGGCTAAGATGTGCTTCCAATGCAGGGGGCCCCGGTTTGATCCCTGACTAGGGAATTAGATCCCAGGTGCCACACTAAGGATCCCACATGTTGCAACAGAAAGCAAAGATCCTGCACGCCGTAGCTAAGGACTGGTGCAGTCAAATAAATATTAAAAAAAGAAATGTGTCTTTTAGTTGCCAGGTGTACAGGTAGCTGGCAGCCTTCAGCTCCTTGCATCTCGTGATTTGCCTCAGCCTTCACACTGGGTCCAGTGCCTGACTGGGCAGCCCCAGACCATGACTATGTATGATAAGGATGCTAAGGCCCGGGTATTTTTGCCAAATCTAAGATTCCTCTATGGGCTGTCTTTGCTCCCTCTCAAGAAAGTGAAAGGCTAACCCGCAGAATGGAAGGGGGGAATATTTGCAGATCTTATGTCTGATAAGTGACTTGTCTGCAGAACACATAAAGAACTCTTGCCATGGAATCCTAATAAAAGCAAACGATCCAATTTAAAAATAGACAAAGGATCTGAACAGACTTCTCCAAGGAATAAATACAAATGGTCAAAGGGCATAGGAAAAGATGTTCACCATCACTAGCCATCAAAGATTTGCAAATCGAAAGCATAGTGAGATACCACTTCATATCCATGAGTGCTGAGGATGTGGAGAAAGTGGGAACCTCAGGGTGTGGGTGGCGGTGTGAAATGGTGCAGCCACAGCAAAAACAGCCTGGCAGGTCCTGCCGTGACTAAACACTGAGTCACCATGTGACCCAGCAGTTCCGCTCCCAGGTTCATCCCCAAGAGAAGTGAAAACATATGTCTACACAAAAACTTGCCCACAGATGGTCACAGCAGCTCTGGTCACAACAGCCAAAAGGTTGGAAACAACCCAAATGTCCGTCAAAGACCCAGGTGGGAAGCCCAGCATGGGGGAGCAGCTCCAAGTGGCTACCTTCTGAGTGCTTCCCAACATTAGGAAGAGAGAAAACGGAAATGGGAGAGTTCTTACTTGGACATTTCTGCTGTGCGTAGGTTTTGGATTTGTTGGATGTTTAACGTCCCTTCTTTGAAGCTTTGGGTACTTGAATGAGTTCTCTGAGGCATCTTTTTTTTCACCCACTAGGTGTGGAGCAAACACACCTCTCCCAGAAAATTCTCTCCAAAAAATTTCCTCCTTAAATCCAATTGCCAACTTTTTTGTACCTTTGATGGGGCAAGGAGTTAAGACTGATTATTTTTCAGAGACTTGATAAATTCTGCACTTGGTCTAATCTAGGGTTTTTCAGCCTCAGAATCACAAACACTTTGGTTGGATAATTCTTCACTGTGGATTCTGTTCTATCCTCTGTATGATGTTTAGCAGCATCCTTGGCACCGGCTTGGTGGTTAACACCCTCCCCTTCCCCAGTTGGCAAGCCAAAACATCTCCAGACATTTTTCACTGCCATGTGTCCCCTGGGGGTGTTGATGGCAAAATTGCTTCAGGTTAAGAACCACTGACCCTGCCCCCTTGCCACTCAAAGTGTGGACCATGGACCATTAGCATAAGCATCATCTGAGAACTTGCTAGAAATGTAAATTACCAGATTCCACCCTAGACATGCTGAATCAGACTCTACAGTTGAACAAGTTGTGTGATTTGTGTGCTCATTAAAATGAGAAGCGTGGTTTAGTACATTGCGGTATGTGGGATCTATCTTCCGCATGAGGGATTGAACCCATACTCCCTGCAGTGGAAGCACAGAGTCTTAACTACTGGACCACCAGGGAAGTCCTGAAGAAGACAAAGGTACCAAGACTATGGCCTGGCCTTATGGCACCATATTCTCTTGCATTAGTCCTTCGCTTGTGGCTTATGTTAGAATCTCCACAACCTTTCTCAACTGCATGGGCCCAAGCCCCATATTTTGTTTCTGTGGGTTCAGATCAGCCATCCAGAGTCTATGAATTTTGAAACATCTCTCCAGGTGATGTGCTGTCAGTTAAGATCCCCTGGGCTCCCTTTACTGGATGCTGAGTTCCTTCCTTCCAAATCAGTTATTCAAGTTGCAGATCAGACCTCTCCACCATGACCCGCCCGCCTTGGGTTGCCCTGCAGTCATGGCTTGGTTTCATTGAGTTATACAAGGCCATGGTCCTAGTATGATTAGATTGCTCTGATGCCCTCTTGCAACACCTACGATCTTACTTGGGTTCATCTATAGCCTCTACAATTTATCATACCCATCTCAGTCAAAAATTATCTAGTATAGCAAGGATAAAAACAAAAGGCAAAAACAGAAAAGTAAAAACAAAGCTGTAGGTAATCTGGAATTTAAAATAACTGAAAAGAAATGACTGTTTTATCAGTGATATGGAATCAACTTTTAAAAGAATCAAATAGGTACTTTAGACCTTAAAACAAAGCTGAAGAGAAAATTAGAGATCTGAAATATAAATTAGCAAAAAAGTGTTCAACTTGAAGTAGTATGACTACTAGAAAATATAGAGAAAAGGAGTCATATGAGGCTTACTGAATATATTTAATATACATGTAATTGTAACCCGAGAAGATAATGGCTGAGAGAAAACATTCTGTGCTCATGGATTGAAAGAATTAATATTGTTACAATGTCTATACTACTTAAAGCAATCTATAGATTCAGTGCAATTCCTATCAAAATACTAGTGACATTTGTGACAGAACTAGAACAAGTAATCGTAAAATTACCATAAAAGATCCTGAATAGACAAAATAATCTTGAAAAAGAAGGATAAAGTTGGAGATATCAAGTGGCCTTCTTTCGACTAAATTACAAAGCTATAAGAGTCAAACAGTGTGGTACTGGCAAGAAAGACATAGAGATCAATGGAAAAAATAGAGAGTCCAGAAATAAGCCCACACATATATGGCCAGTTTATTTATTATAAATGAGCCAAGAATATACAATGGGGAAAAGATAGTCTCTTCAACAAATGGTATTGGAAAACTGGACAACTACAAGCAGAAAATTGAAATTGACCACTTTTTTACACATACACAAAAATAAAATGAAAATTGATTAAAGAGATAAATATAAAACCCCAAATCATTAAAGTCCTAAAAGAAATAGGTAGTAAACTCTTTGACATCAGTCTTAATATTATTTCCTTGGCTCTCTCTTCAGAGCTAGGGCAAAAAAAGCAAAAATCAACATCAAACTAAAAATAATCTGCACAACAAAAGAAACAATTGACAAAAGGAAAAGGTAAACTACTTAATGAGAGAAAATATTTGCAAATGATATATATCTCAAAAGGGTTAATATCCAAAATATATAAAGGACATATACAACTCAATAGCAAACAAACAATCTAATTTTAAAATGAACAGAATCCTTGAATAGATATTTTTCAAAGAAGACATACAAATGACACATAGATGCTTAAAAGGATACTCAACATTGCTAATCATCAGGAAAATGCAAATCAAACCCACAATGAGATATCACCTCATATCTGTCAGAATGGTTATCATCAAAAAGACAACAAGAAGTGGTATGGACCTAACAGAAACAGAAGATATTAAGAGGTGGCAAGAATACACAGAACTATACAAAAAAGATCTTCATGACCCAGATACCCACGGTGGTGTGATCACTCACCTAAAGCCAGACATTCTGAAATGTGAAGTCAAGTGGACCTTAGGAAGCATCACGACAAACAAAGCTATTGGAGGTGNGAAACAGAAGATATTAAGAGGTGGCAAGAATACACAGAACTATACAAAAAAGATCTTCATGACCCAGATACCCACGGTGGTGTGATCACTCACCTAAAGCCAGACATTCTGAAATGTGAAGTCAAGTGGACCTTAGGAAGAATCACGACAAACAAAGCTATTGGAGGTGGTGGAATTCCAGTTGTTCAAATCCTAAAAGATGATGCTGTTAAAGTGCTGCAGTCGATATGCCAGCATATTTGGAAAACTCAGCAGTGGCCACAGGACTGGAAAAGGTCAGTTTTCATTCCAAAGAAAGGCAATGCCAAACAATGTTCAAACTACCACACAACTGCAGTCATCTCACATGCTAGCAAAGTAATGCTCAAAATTCTCTAAGCAAGGCTTCAATAGTACGTGAACTGTCAGCTTCCAGATGTTCAAGCTGGATTTAGAAAAGGCAGAGGAACCAGAGATCAAATTGCCAACACCCACTGGATCATAGAAAAAACCAAGAGAATTCCAGAAGTATATCTATTTCTGCTTTATTGAATATGCCAAAGCCTTTGACTGTGTGGATCACAACAAACTGTGGAAAATCCTGAAGGAGATGGGAATACCAGACCACCTTACCTGCCTCCTGAAAAATCTGTCTGCAAGTCAAGAAGCAACAGTTAGAACTGGACATGAAAAAATGAACTGATTCAAAATTGGGAAAGAAGTACATCAAGGCTGTATATTGTCACCTTGCATATTTAACTTAAATGCAGAGTACATCATGCAAATTGCCAGACTGACCACCTTACCTGCCTCCTGAAAAATCTGTCTGCAAGTCAAGAAGCAACAGTTAGAACTGGACATGAAAAAATGAACTGATTCAAAATTGGGAAAGAAGTACATCAAGGCTGTATATTGTCACCTTGCATATTTAACTTAAATGCAGAGTACATCATGCAAATTGCCAGACTGGATGAAGCACAAGCTGGAATGAAGATTGCCAGGAGAAATATCAATAACCTCAGATATGCAGATGAACATCATTGACTAAAGGGTTCGATTAGTCTCAGAGAATATCTCCCTTCGTGTTGTTTGGTCACTAAGTTGTGTCCAACTCTTTGCAACACCATGGACTGCAACACTCCAGGCTCCCTTGTTCTTCACTATCTTGCAGAGTTTGCTCACATTCATGTCCGTTGAGTCGGTGATGCTGTCTAACCATCTCATCCTCTGCCACCCCCTTCTCCTTTGGCCTTCGATCTTTCCCAGCATCAAGGTCTTTTCCAATGAGTCAGCTCTTAGCATCAGGAGGCAGAGGTATTGGAGCTTCAGTCCTTCGAATGAATATTCAGGGTTGATTTACTTTAAGACTGACTGATTGAATATCCCCTATCTATCACCTGTCTATCTATATATCTCTTTTCATCATCTAGATATAGATCGATAGTTATAGAGATTTTTATATTACAAAGTGGTAAAAAAAATTCAACTGAGGAAATGTTAAACATCTTATTGGCTATAATTAATGATTCATGAATCGGGCAGCATTCCACCTGGTAGATAGAAAGGAGCGCCCCCTGCCCCCCCAAAAAAAGGAGCTCCCAGGAGCTGTACAAAATAGAAGACTTTCCGGTAGAAGGAACAAGGTAAAGAAGTTAAACTAGCAATGAGTGGACTGGTTGTGACAAAGTCACCTTTCTTTAGGAGAGAGTAAGAGTCCTCACTACTGCTGACCAGGTAAGTCCTCGTTGACTGATTTAGGACTCCATTTCCAGGAGAGGCCAAAACTAGAATTAGGTCTCAATTAGGTGACATGGGGCTTAGCCTAAGTGACTTCATTCTCGATCTGTTGTCTTGTCTTGTTTTTAGCAAAAGTAATGTAACCTTGATTTAGAAAGTTTGGAACATAATACAGTTTTTTAAAACCTGTTAAAGTGTAGCTCCAACCTTCTTGGAGCTGTCAAAGTTACATAGAAAAGGCCAAGAATAGGCTGCCTTTTAGAACATAAGAAAACTTGACTATCTTTTTTTTTTTTTAAAGGCTTATTTTATTTTTTGAAATTTTTGGCCATGTTGCATAGCATGTAGGATCAATTCCCCACCAGGAATTGAACCCATGCCGCTTGCATTGGAAACACAGAGTCTTAACCACTGGGCAACCAGGGAAATCCCTCAACTATCTTTGTAATGCTTCTCAGAGCCGTAGAAGTGGACCATACACTTCAGGCCCTGTCCAAAAGAATACACTTTTCCTAGTCAACTGGAAAAGTCATCCTACAAAAGTTAGTTATTTTTCCTTCACAAATAAACATGCAATTGACTAGTTTCAATGTGATAAACACCTGACTTGACGCTAAAGAGTCACTAATTTTAGCTAGCTAATCATCCCCACTTTTGTCTCAAGTTCATGAAATCTTTGTTTCTTATCACTGATCGACAATGTCATTTGTATTGTATTTTCTATTCAATTAAATATTTAAATAATGGCATCAGTTGCTATTCTGAGACTGAAGACAACTGGTGATGCTGAAATGGAACTCTTGGCAGCTATATAGCAACCCCAGGAATCAGCCTGAAATCATCCAGAGTCAGCTGAGAAATACAAGTGCAAATTCAGTCTTTGAAAGTTGCATTCAGTCTGTCAGAATATCGTGTATGAAACATACAAAAGTGTAAACTAAGACTTGAAATTAGCGAAATTGTGGACTGTCTGTCTCTCTCTATATATATATGACATACCGTTTCCCTGCAGCACAGTATCTTCAAAACTCTTCCTTTAATCTCCTGAAAACTCAGAACCTTTTTCTCCTGTCATTATAACAACCCCTGCCTTGTGGAAGAAGTCGTGAAGATGTTTAGTATTTCTTTGGAAGTTCCATCTGGTGCTTGCATCTTATTTAGGGGGGCTCCTCTTGACATCTTGACCTATGCAACACTTGCCAGTCGGGCCTGTAACAGCCCAAGAGTGATCATCCAGGTGATCTTAGTGAACAAATACGGTAATTAAATTCTAACCAAAGTTTGGCATCCACATATAAAAATAGGACAAGTATTTAGAATAGATAAATCCTGTGTGAAAAAAGAGGATGAGAATGTTTGCCTCTGATTAATCATCCCAAGAGAGGCAGCAGAATTCTTGCAGAAGGGAATAAAGAGGGCTTGTGCTCGAAAGGGGCACCAGACTGCAGTCCAAACTGTGAGCCTGTTAAGTCCAGGTGCTGAGGCTTGCTCATCTGGAATCCATTTGAGATCACCCAATTTCAGTCTACTCAACTGCAGAAGGTAGGTACCTTGGTTGTGAGCAGTAGAAACTCAAAAGAGCTAAAGCCTGAAGATGGATTTAAGGAACAATGGACCCTTGGAATCAATGGCTCTCTTGGAACATGGGTCTCTTGGAACCCAAGAGCAAGACTGCAGCTGGGACTCAGAAACTATATGAAATCACAGATTCAAACACCACCAGCCTCTCTGTCTTGTTTCTGTGCCTCTCTGAGTGTCATTCTTTTTTCTCAGCAATGCAGCTGCCTCTAATCAGTCCTCCAGTTCACGTGATCTGAAACATGACTGTAGACAGCACCTAAGTTTTATATTTTCACAGCCTCAGACACAAAAAGAGTCTGTTTCAACTCTCTTTCAGTCTCTGGTCCAGAAATTCTGGGAGAAAGCACTCATTGGATCAGCTTGGGGCAGGTGCCTTCCCCTCCCTTGAGTCAATTAGCTGTGGGCAGAGGACAAGGTCACATGAAAACCTGGCAGCCTGGAAGCAGGAAGCAAGCACAGGTAGCGCCAGCCATTCATTCCCATGGGGTATCCACTGAGCCAGCTATCCCACCATTTTGATGTGCTCTTTTGTATTCATTAAATCTATGTATGAGTCTGGAGAAATACAGCATGTTCATGGATTGGAAAACTCATGGATTTATTCTCCCCAGATTGATTTCTAGGTTATATATATCCTTATCAAAATCTCAACCTGTTTTTGGGGTATTTGTTTTGTTTTTATATTTTGATTTATATTTATTTTGTAAAGGTTATTTATTTATAATTATTAATGATTATATTCTTCTGTTTTTGATTTCTCTTTTTTCCCAAAACAAACAACTTTTTACTGAAATATATTTGATTTACAATGTTGTGTTGGTTTCATGTGTATAGCAAAGTGATTCAGTTATACATGTGTGTTTATATGTGTGTGTATGCATGCACATAGTCGCGCAGTCATGTCTGATTTTTACAACCCCGTGGACTGTAGCCTGCCAAGCTCCTCTGTCCATGGGGATTCTCCAGTCAAGAATACTGGCGTGGGTTTCCATGCTCCACTCCAGAGGATCTTCCTGACTCAGGGATCACACTAGCATCTCTTAAGTCTCCTATATTGGCAGGGCAGGTTCTTTACCACTAGTGTCACCTGGGAAGCCCATATATATATCTTTCCAATTCTTTTCCAAAATAGGTTATTATAGGATTTTGAATATAGCTGCCTGTGCTATACAGTAGGTCCTCATTGGTTATCTGTTTTATATATAATAGTATGTATCTGTTAATCCCCAAGTCCGAATTTATCCCTCTCCCTCTCCATTTCCCCTTTGGTAACAAGCCCTTTGGTTTGTTTTCTGTGTCTGTGAGTCTATCAACATGTTTTTTTTTAATAGGACTTGACAAGCTAATTCTAAATTTATATGAAAATATAAAGGGCCAAGAAGAGTCAAGGGACAGCCAGTTCTGGAGGCTCTGGGGTATGAAATGACCCTCTTCTTATTCACTGAAGATGTGACTTTTAAAAAATGTCAGAAAGAAAGGAAAACCTGCAGAATACCTCCCACAGTTTTCACTCAATAAAGGAAGGGAAGGTCACAAGCAAGCTAGAGCCCCCCAGCACAAGCTTATGCACAGGCACTCAGGAAGGAAGATCCAGGGGGAAGAGAGAATTGAGTGAATTACAGGTAAGAACTGGGTGTGAGCTGCACCCTGGCTCCTGTCTTCCTCCTGTCCTCTGGCTCTCATGAGAGGTCTTGCTGGTAGCCCACCCTAACTGGAGTCCCGCTGCAAAGGGAACTTGGGAGTCTGTAGACCAGCCTAGCCAACTCGCCACATCGCGCATCCACTGCACTAGTGTGCGTGCCGGTTTGGGTAGATAGTGCCAGGATATAGTCATTAGTCTCACCTTACCCTGCAGATCATCGCTGACGGCTGAGTCTCCTGTGGTCTCGCTCTCTCCCCTCCGGGCGGTCCAGCACGCCTTGTCCTCGTGGCTGACCTCAAACCCAGCATGTGCTGGCTGTTCAAGGCCCAGCTGGTCGCTTTGCTCAGACTCCTCTCTCACCCAAGAACTCCGAGTGCCTCCATAACAGTGCTTTGCGCTTTCAGAAATGGGTGGGGAGTTCACCCTTGCCCACAAGTGTTTCACTTAATCAAGGATTTGTTGTTTTAAAAATGACTTTCCTGGTGACTTGGTTTATTTGCATTAAAGGCCTTCACATCCCCTTGCTGCCTGTGGCCTGGAATTGCTGACTTCTGTCCTTCTGGGAGCCCCGGGCATGGAAAAACCTTGCGGGCTCTGCATCTACATACACCATCGTGTGTGCGGGTAAATATTTCAGCAGAATGTAAACGGGCGTGGGCTTGCTGCCTCGTTCACTGTAGCGTTTCCTGTGCCTCTAGAGGGCCTAGCACATGGTGAGCACTCGACAGATACGTGTCAAGTGAAGGACTGCAGCACACGCGCATTTCTGTACAAGGACCTGGGGACAGTGTGTAACCATGTGTGTGCAGATATGTTATTTTGTGTGTGTGTGTGTGGGTGCGCCGGGGGGAGGACAGAAGTATTTGGGTAGGCCTGAAACAGCTATCGGGGACTACTTTAATGATGCCTGACCATCAGCAAAGTACAGAATTGGTTGGAGAAACATATGGAAAACTAATATTTGTGCAGAGTGGAAGAGCAGACATGAATTCCTTTCATAGCGAGGTGACTGGTGGCCCCCCGAAAGATGTGCACTAACTCTCAGAACCCGTGAGTGGGAGCTTGTGTGGGAAAAGGATCTTTGCAGAGGTAAGTAAGTTAAGGGTCTCACTAGGAGATCATCCTGGACTATCTGGGGGTCCCTAGGAAGGAAGAGCAGACATGAATTCCTTTCATAGCGAGGTGACTGGTGGCCCCCCGAAAGATGTGCACTAACTCTCAGAACCCGTGAGTGGGAGCTTGTGTGGGAAAAGGATCTTTGCAGAGGTAAGTAAGTTAAGGGTCTCACTAGGAGATCATCCTGGACTATCTGGGGGTCCCTAGGATCAAGAAACCAAGAAAAGTTTCCTTAGAAGAGAGAGGAAGAGGAGGCAGAGTGACCGCAGTGGCAGAAACTGGAGGATGCAGCCAGGAAGCGAATGCCTGCCAGCCACCATCAGAAGCTGGAAGAGGCGACCAGAGGTTCTCCCCTACCGTCTGCAGGAACAGCCAGCCCTGCCGACCCCTCCATTTCAGACTTCTGACCTCCGGAACTGGATGAGAATAAATTCCTGTTGTATCAAGCCACCCCATTTGTGGTCATTTGTTACAGCAGCAACAGGAAAGGAACTGTCCAGCACACAGGAACCCGTGGCCACTTGGTCCAGGGGCTGTGTGTGTCCTGTGGGTATGCACGGCCTTCATTCCACTGTGACTGCCAGCCCAGGGCTGTGTACCCAGCAGAGCAAATATTTGTCAGGAGTGGAGCAAACAGGCAGGGGCGGGGGTGGGGTGTGGGGGAGCCTGGCTGCAAGCGCCAGGCCAGGCCCAGAGGTCTGGATCCCTTCACGTTCACTGGGAGCCCCTGGAAATATTCTGGAAATAATGCCTCTTAGGCATTTCCTGCACCGAACACCAGGGGCCACCAGGGAATAGGGACAATAGCGTGGTCTTTCTGCTTCCAGCAAACTGGTCCCTCTCCCGGTCCTGATTCTGGTGAAGGGCCTGTACCCTCAGGGCTGCCCTGAGGTGCCCGCCACCCACACCTCAGTGAGCTGCAGCTGCTCCCAGCGTAGCCCTCAGACTACCTGCCCTGCTCTCCGCAGCTTCTTGTCCCTGCTGTGCTTCCTTCTCTGCGCATCCCGGCTCTGTGATCTCCAGAGCCCCAGCTCCAGGCCTCAGGCCAGCTCCACTTTCCTTGAGTGACTGGCTAGTGCATCAGGCAGGAATCATCATCAGACTGGGAACAGAGTATTTCCACAGTCTCTAAATACCAAGTCATCTCCACGGATTTCTTATAAGCACAAAAGGAAAAACTGTAACTGCTCAGTGGAGAAACCTGGCAGTTACCACCTTAACCAGATCATCAAAGTTAACCTGACCCAGACTTCCCTGGCATACCAGTGGTTAAGGCTTTGCACTTCTACTGCTGAGGGCCCATATTTGATCCCTGGTTGGGGAATTAAGAGACCACATGCCTTGCAGCTGGGCTTCACAGGTGGCGCAGGGGTAAAGAATCTGTCTACCAGTGCGGGAGATTCAGGAGATGTGGGTTCAATCCCTGACCTGCGAAGATCCCCTAGAGGAAATGGCAACCCACTCCAGTATTCTTGCCTGGAAAATCCCATGGACAGATGAGTGAAGAGCCTAAGCTACTCTGTAAAAGAACTCCATCTTGTAAAGGTTCCGGGCAAACAGACTTAGACTTTGGATATTACCTAACCTTGCCCCACTGTTCATGAGCCAATCGGCCCTTAGGTTAAACCTCCTGACGTTACGTTCAGGAACTTGTGATTTACCTTGAAAGTAAAAACCAATCAGGAATCCACACACAACCCTATAGAAGAAGGTAACCAATCAGTTGTCCTTCAGCCTGAACACCCCCTTTTTACCCTTTTACCTGAATATTCCCTATATAAGCAGTGTTACCCAAAACTCTGGGCTCCCTATAGTCGCTGCATCGGTATCGGTGGGAGCCCCAGCTCGAGCTTGGTAATAAAAACTCTCTTGCTTTTGCATCGGATATCGGCTCCCTGGTGGTCATTTGGAAATTTCGCGACTTGGGCATAACACGAGTCTGCAGTCCATGCAGTTGCAGAGTTGAACACGACTGAGCATGGACACACGGGGCACAGGCAAGCCTTGGAGCACCCCACAAAAGAATTAACGTGACTGATGAGGGGAGAAGCTGACCTCATGTGGGTTCCTGCTGCCGTATTCTGAGAAAGGCACGACCTCATTTCCAGAGCCTTCCGGTCCCCCAAAGGCATAACCTGGGCCCGCAGACAAAGTCAAGTCGAAAGCTATTTTACAAATAACTAGTATGCCTCAAGAATGAAAGAGAGAGAAACTGTTCTACATTATGAGACTAAATGATACAATAACTAAATGCAATGCATAGATGATGTGAATGAAAAACATCACCTGCCATGTCAGTAACAAAGGAGGCTGCAACCTTCACGTTACAGCTACCCCCGAGGGTGAGCCCTGACGGAATTCAGGATGGAAAAGAACTGGATATTGGCCTAGACAGCTAAGGTGCCGATAAAGGATGGTTTCAGTGAGCCCAGACTCTTGCATCTTCCCATATGTACACAGGCACTAGATTAATTGAGATGTCTGGTTTGCTTTAACTAACAGTAATCTTTTTTTTTTTATTTTATAATAATCACTAAACAAATTAGTAACATGCAACTTGTGTCACTTTCAATTACTCAGGCATTCAACATATGTTTTTTACAAATTCCATCTTCTCTGAAAGTAAAAAAATAGGCTCAGTGCCCAGAAGAATCACTTTTAACATGTCTCTTATGGTCCTTTCATGCCCAGAAATTTGATTCTCTTTATTATAAATGCCTCAGGCACCATCAGATCATTTTTCTCACTTTTTGTTCAGCTTTATCCCTTCACTAGTCGGCCTCTCTCACCCGCAAGAAAGAACTTTCAGCAAGCCACCATAACCAGATTTAACATTCATTATAATGAGACAATATGGGAGAAATTCAATACACCTTATTTTAGACATTTATAAAATGGGAATTTTCTCAAGGACTCTGCAGGGAAAATACTCTAATGGGAATTCACTGTGTTAGAAATGGCCTAGTAACAAGTGCTAAGCAGTCATTCTATTCAGACCACTTATGTTCACTAGGTAGAAATGTACTTAAATACCACAGATACCAGTAATTGTTATTTAGTTGCCCTGTTATCATCCAAAGAATTCTGTGAAAATACACAGCACATCAAAAAGATGACACCTCATCTGTCCATTCGTAAACTGTCAACCCTAAACTTGAAAGTCTTTTGATAGAAGATTTCCTGGGTTATCTGTAGCTAAGGGCAAGGAATCAGGACTAGAGTTTTTCTACCCAATTATCTTCTCATTCACTGCCTAGGGTTTCCCCAGTCAAACAGAACCAAGGTGAAAGGGCAAACTACAAAAAGCAGATCTTCCCTCTGAGTTTCCAGTTGGAGAAAAGTATATATAGAAACCAGAATGAGCTCTGGTATGATAAAAAAAAAAACAAAAAACTATGGGAATAGCTTCAAACAGAGTTAGATCTAAGTTAACACCATGAATTGATTTTAAAATGCAAACTTTTTAAAACCATGAGGAACATCAAAGCCAGATGTGAACAATTTGAAACACAAATAGATTATCAGAGAGCATACATGAGTACACAAGATTCTTCCCATAGCACTTAAAAAAAATAATAACATAAATTTCATACAAATACAACTTCTTCAATGGTATATGATACTAATACCAGTGCTTACTGAGTATGTATTATGGATTATAACTGGTATTAGGCGCTATGACACAAAGATGAATAAAAATGGACCCTTCTTTTCATATGCTTAGAGTCTGGCAATAGACATAGTGCTCCGATTCATGGGTTCGCAAAGAGTCAGACATGACTGAGCAACTGAACTGAACTGAAGTGAACATGAATAATGTAATGGCACATCCATCTACTTAATTAACTAGAAAATTAAAGGTTAGATTGAAATAGAGGGCCAATGGACTTGCTATTTGAATAATACATTCAGCTGTCTGTCCTTATTTGGTAAACGCAATCATTTGCTCCCATGTATTGGTTTGTGTCTTATCACTGTTCAATTTGGGAAGCTCACTTCAGGAGCTTAGCACAGCCTGATTTCCCTATGTAAGTCTCGAGAGGCCATGTGAAGAATCTAAGTGGTATAGATTTAAGACTGCACTCTTAGGCTCCTCTGGGGCAGTGGACACGATGACTGATTTACTCATTGCCAGCTCATCTGTATCAAGTTGCAGGTTTTCTCAAATTCCAAGATGGACTTTTTTCCCCCTGCAGTTACTGGGCATTTGGAACAGTTCCTATAAAGGGATGCCAGTCTTCTTCCTCAATTCAGGGAGGCACACTCAACTGGCTTCAACCTGAATTGCTGTCTCTGTTAGACATGGTTATTCTCTTCCAGTGCCAAGGTGAGCAGCTAGGAACAGTACTGCTCTATTTGGGGTATCTGATAAGTGAGAAGTGTGCCTGTCTTAGGGGAAGTTCTTGTCTATCTTAAAATTGAAAGACTTTATATGAATTCATGTTAGCATACAGGCATTAACTAATCTGCCTATGAGTCCAGCTTCTGGAATATTTAGTTAATCAGAAATGAGGATTTATCAGGTAATTAAATAGTAGCATCTCAAAAAAAAAGTGTACTTTTAGATTTCTGGTGATATTTTTACTTTAAAGGCCACTTAGCAAAAATTTTCAACGTAAACTTTTGTTGTTCTCTTTGAAATGGCTCTAAATAGGGCTAGAAGTGTTTAACTTGTTTCAAATATGCTAATTTGAACCTCAGGCAGCTGCAGTGGATATTAATATGAACACAATGGCTGACAATCTGACCACAGCCTCTAGTTTTCATTTACTGCTTTCATACTAAATGTCCCTTTTGTGCACAGGGTTTAAAAACCATGGTCAGATGACTGAATTGGGAGACATGCCTGTAGACTGATCAGTGTCTGAGAGCCTTTTCTTCTTTTGAAGAAAGTGATACCCTTTAAATAGGGAAACTGGTAGATCTTATGCTAGATTATAAATCTTTAACACATTATCAGCTTTTTCACAGTGCAGTGAAAACTCGAGAAGAAACCTCTTAATAAAAATTAGTGAGGAGTGATGTGTTCTTAATACATATTTACTCCAAATTGGCCCATAAAAAACATCATGGGACATTGGTCTAGTGTTAGAACAAATGAGTTTTGGGTCATTCACCTGAAATGTGATTTAGAGGTAAACATTTCAAATCAGTTATATTTTGCCTGTTTATTCTTTGTAATTGTCAAATAAGTAATGCTATCTAAATGAAAAAACTAAAAACATCCATAGGAAAATATCTAAAGACTTGTATTTTCTTTTCATGGTTGAGTTTTATGAGCCTGAGCCAGATGGATGCGTATTTGCATGTGGTCTGTGGGTTTTTGCTACAGAGCACCATTTTGCTTGGCTGAACTTTGTTTTCTAAGTGCACAAAGGTTTCAATCATCCTGTGGGCATCTCTGCATGTGTCACATTCACCAGACAACTTGTCTAACTCTGTGAATGTGTTTCTTTTGAGGGTCTCAACTGAGCCATTGTTTAATAAAAGCAAAGAACCAGCTATATACTGAAAGATGTACAACTTCATATCTCGGACCCAGGCTGAGCCAAAGGCAAATTTATAAAATATAAACATTTATTCTATACTGTATGATTTCAAAATTTATGGGGATGATCTGGAGGGATGATGTGGGGTGGGAGGTGGGAGGGGGGTTCATGTTTGGGAGTTCGTGTAAAAAAATAAATTAATTAAAAAAAAAAAAAAGTTAGTACAAAGAGATTTATTAATTAGGAAACACACCTTACATCAAGCAGCCGGTCTTCTCAGCCAGAAGATAATTAGTATAAGGCCAGAGAACGTGCTTTTTTCACTGTATCTGGTTTGGTGTCTGTCACATGAGTGAATGAATGAATGGATACTCACAGGACTTGATTATTCATACAGGACTTGAATATAAGTTGCTTAATCCTCACTACCAACATGCAGGGTAGGTGTTCTTGTTTTACAGATAAATAACTTAAAGTGCAGGTTGCAATGATTTGTCGAATGTTATCCAGCTAAGAAGAGCAGAGATAAAACTTGAATCCTAACTTTTCATTTCTAAGTCTAGGCAATTTCTAAGTTCACATAATGTCAAATCTCTGTCTTAGAATTTACTTCTCCTCCCATACTGATCTTATTCTAGAGCATTCTTTATCCTTTACATGTCAGGAGTCTTTCTGTGAAGGACCAGAGAGTAAATATTTAGGGTTTTGTGGGCCACATGATTTCTATTACAGTTCCTCAATTCGCCATTGTATTAATAGCACAAAATTAGGCACAGACTACACATATCAACAAATGAACATGTATGTATTTCAGTAAAACTTGATTGATAAAACACGATGGGCCAGATTCCCCTGACAGAACAGAACAGAGGATCATTCCTGGAGAATATCAGAGTCCTAGTCCAGGCTATACTGTAAGAAATGGAAAAAGTAAGACAATAAAAGTAACATCAGGGACTTGTTGTCAAGATTGCACTTCTGCTGAAGTGGGTACAGGTTTGATTCCAGATCAGAGAACTACGGCTGCAATGCTGGAACCCTGGCTGCAGGTGTGTGACTACATGGCAAATTAAGAATTCTGAACAGGCTTGACTGATTTCTCAATGAAATAATGGTCAATACAGAGAGTTTGGTCAATACAGAGGTCAATATAGAGTCAACACAGGCAAAATGTGCAGGTAAAATTCCATAATTACAAGAACCGAATAATTTTCTCTTGATTTTCTTTGTTGCCTGCTTCAGAGATCCTGGGACCTCAGAATCTTCAGGTCACTTTCCTCATTGCTGAGGCAGACCAAAGCAGCAAAAAGTATATGGTACCATGAGAAGATGGAGAAAATGGAAAAAAGGTAAAGAAAGAGAAACAGATGAGCAAAATACTGCCTTTGATTAGTTGACAGAAAGAAACTGGGGGAAGGATGAGTAGAAGCTGCTCAGTGGGTATAGAGCTGCAGTTTTGCAAGATAAAAAAAAGCTGTAGAGACCTGTTACACAACTAGGTGAATATACTCAATACTACTGAATTATAAACTTCAAAACTGTTAACTTCAAATGGTTAAAATTTAATGTTACATTTTTTTAACCATAATTAAAAATTTTTAACCCACACTAGTATTCTTGCTTGGGAGATCCCAGGGACAGAGGAACCTGGTGGGCTACAGTCCATGGGGTCGCAAAGAGTCTGACATGACTAAAGCAGCTTAGCACAGACATAGCATTATGGTTTTAATTTGCATTTCTCTAATGACTAGTAATATTGAGCATCTTTTTATGTCTGATTTGCCATATGACTTGTTTTAAGAGTGTTCAAATATCTTACTACTTCTTAATTAGGTTGTTTACTTATTACTAAGTAAATAAGATACTTTATAAATCCTGAAAATTTTTTATAAATTTGAGTACAAATCCTTTATCAGATATGTGATTTGCAAATATTTTCTCTTATTGGGAGGCTTGCCTTTTTATTTTTTTAGGAGTAATGTTTTTGGTGTCATGTTTAAGAAATCTTTGCTAAATCCAAGGTTATAAAGATTTTCTCATATGTTGTCTTTCCTTGTGTATTTTAGTTTTCAGTTTTACCCTTAGGTCAATGATCCATTTCGAGTTAATTTTTATATAAGTCACAAGGAAGGTATCAAGTTTCATTTATTTTTTTCACCTAAGTATTCAATGGTTCCCACATTATTTGTTCATAAAACTACCCTTTCTCCACTAAACTGACTTTGTATCTTTGTTGAAAATCAATTGACCACATATGTGTGGGCCTATCTCTAGACTCTCTATTCTGTTAATTGAGACCCATGATTTTTTAGTAGATCCGTGCTGATTTTTAATAAGAATTTTTAAAAGTACTGACTTTCCAATCCAAGTTGTGGTTTCCTCTTAAATTACCTAATCATTGAATTACGATTTCCTAAAGTTTACAGTCACTGTAAAATACGAACATTCCATACAGTATATTGAAGAGCCTAAGCTACTCCATCTTGTAAAAGAACTCCATTTTGTAAAGGTTCCGGGCAAACAGACTTAAAAAAAAAAATCATAAGCCACAAAGCACTTAATTCTTTCCCTCATACTGTTCCTCTCCCATTCAGCTCTGTCTTAATTCATCCAGGCTGTTGTAACAGAATACCATAGACTGGGTGGTTTAAAGAAGGGAAATTTATTTCTCATAGTTCTGGAAGCTAGATGCCTGAGATTGACGAGCCTAAGCTACTCCATCTTGTAAAAGAACTACATTTTGTAAAGGTTCTGGGCAAACAGACTTAGACATTGGATATTACCTAACCTTGCCCCACTGTTCACGAGCCAATCGGCCCTTAGGTTAAACCTCCTGACTTTACGTTCAGGAACTTGTGATTTACCTTGAAAGTAAAAACCAATCAGGAATCCACACACAACCCTATAGAAGAAGGTAACCAATCAGTTGTCCTTCAGCCTGAACACCCCCTTTTTACCCTTTCACCTGGATATTCCCACATTTTGTAAAGGTTCTGGGCAAACAGACTTAGACATTGGATATTACCTAACCTTGCCCCACTGTTCACGAGCCAATTGGCCCTTAGGTTAAACCTCCTGACTTTACGTTCAGGAACTTGTGATTTACCTTGAAAGTAAAAACCAATAAGGAATCCACATACAACCCTATAGAAGAAGGCAACCAATCAGCTGTCCTCAGCCTGAACACCCCCTTTTTACCCTTTTACCTGGATATTCCCTATATAAGTAGTGTAACCCAAAACTCAGGGCTCCCTCCCCATAGCCGCTGCGTCGGTGTTGGTGGGAGCCCCAGCTTGAGCTTGGTAATAAAAACAGTAGCGAGGGAAAAGTAACATACAAAGGAAAGCCCATATGTTTAACATCTGGTCTTTCAGCAGAAACTCTGCAGGCCAGAAGGGAATGGCAGGATATATTTAAAGTACCAAAAGGGAAAAAATCTACAACCAAGATTACTGTACTCGGCAAGGATCTCATTCAAAATTGATGGGAAAAAAAAAAAAAACTCTCTTGCTTTTGCATCGGATATCGGCTCCCGGGTGGTCATTGGGAGATTTCACGACTTGGGCATAACAAGATCATGAAGCCAGCATGGTTGAGTTGAGGAGGGAACCATCTTCTGGGTAAACTCATATGTTGAGGGGTGGGGGGAGCTCAGGTCTCTTCATTCTCTGATTAGGGCGCTAACCCCATCATGGGACTCCACCTGCATGGCCTCATCCAAACCTCATTTCCTCCCAATAGCACCACGTCCAAATCCCATCACATTGGGGATTGTGGCCACAACCTAATTCAGCTTTAACTCTGAGGCTATTAAATTGCAAAGTATGAACTCAAGGAAAGTGGGATAAAATGAGGCAAACAAGCATTTCCTGAGGGTCCCAAGAAAGAATATGGATTGTTGAACAGCAGTATATCTCCAGGCATGACAAGATTCAGGGAAGCTAAATAGAGAATGTGAATCAGGAAATGTGATGCTAATGGATTGCCAGATGTCCTTTCAAGGACAGCTGTGGAAGCTGCAGATCAAGTAGGCAAGAGCTATCAGTAGTGTTTACTAAGAATTTATAGTTTACTTGATGCTTTCTAGAGACAAGGTAATTTACCTTAGTCTCCTTCCCAATAGTCTCAAACTTGGTTTGACATTGTCTGTTCCACTGTAGAGACATGCATGACACAGTTTTACAAAAACTTTTTTTTCAGTGGCCCTTGGATTTTTGCACAAATCTGTACCTAGCACCTACTGTGGGCATGGCCTCGTGTCAGGTGTGGAGAGGAATAGTGAGAGAATGCCAAGAGTCCCTATATGGTTTCCTGGCTGAGGAGGCAAGAATTGAAGCGTGTGAGCATACACAAACATACATGTGCATGTATCTGCCCAGTGCAGAGCAGGTACATTCGTGATTACCAAACCCAGAGCCTTAGACAGTCAATGCTTCAGGTTTTTGTGGACGTGAGAAATCAGGGTAAGGTGCATTCAGTTCAGTTCAGTNCCATAATGGAGAAGAATATGAAAAAGAATATAAATGTGTATCACTGAGTTGCTTTGCTATACAATAGAAATTAGCACAATACTGTAAATCATCTATACTTCAATAAAAATTTTTTTAAAAGCTCTACTCTCTTCAGTTCAGTTCAGTCGCTTAGTCGTGTCCAACTCTTGCGACCACATGAATTGCAGCCCGCCAGGCCTCCCTGTCCATCACCAACTCCTGGAGTTCACTCAGACTCGCCTCCATCGAGTCATTGATGCCATCCAGCCATCTCATCCTCTGTCGTTCCCCTTCTCCTCCTGCCCCCAATCCCTCCCAGCATCAGATTCTTTTCCAATGAGTCAACTCTTCGCTTGAGGTGGCCAAAGTACTGGAGTTTCAGCTTTAGCATCAGTCCTTCCAAAGAACACCCAGGACTGATCTGTTTCAGAATGGACTGGTTGGATCTCCTTGCAGTCCAAGGGACTCTCAAGAGTCTTCTCTAACACCACAGTTCAAAAGCATCAATTCTTCAGCACTCAGCCTTCTTCACAGTCCAACTCTCACATCCATACATGACCACAGGAAAAACCATAGCCTTGACTAGATGAACCTTTGTTGGCAAAGTAATGTCTCTGCTTTTGAATATGCTATGTAGGTTGGTCATAACTTTCCTTCCAAGGAGTAAGCGTCTTTTAATTTCATGGCTGCAATCACCATCTGCAGTGATTAGCAACTTTCAAATGCACAATATAATATTATTAACTAAAGTCACCATGATTGATTCATTTTATAACTGGAAGTTTATGGCTTTTGATCACCTTCACCAATTTTGCCCACCTCCAGCAACCACCCATTTGTTCTCTGAATCTGTGAGTTTAGGTGTTTTATTTTGTTTTTAGTCCACATGTAAGTAAGATCATGTACTGTCTTTCTCTGTCTGACTTATCTCACTCAGCATAATGTCTTCAAGTTCCATCCATGTTGTCCTAAGTGGCAGGATTTAATTCTTTTTATGGCTGAAAAGTTATAGTCTTTATTTTCAACTCATTTTCAAGGGGAGCTTGTTTTCTAGTGGAACTCCCATAGCCCTCAGACTGCTAACTTTTAGTTTTTCCCTTTTTTTCCCAGTAGGCACCCAGGGGTCTCAGGGCTGGTTTAGGACTAGTTGTAACATTAGCTCTGTGGTGTGGAAGTCCTGAGATCCAGGTTTTGATGGGAAAGCTGCAGACTCACCCAGACACAGACTGACTCTTTGTTTTCTTGAGGGAGATGTCTTTCCTCCGCCCAAGAGCCAAGGACAAAGTTATATTTCCGCCTTGCTTCCCTTGGCTTGCTGGCTCATGAGCATGAAGGCTTTCTGCAGGTTCTCAGAGGTTCCCAGGGCCCATGGCCACCTCCCCTGTCCCTGTGTGGGCATCAAACCCCAGTCCCTGGGCATTATGCCCCATAAGCAGCTTCCTGTGCTATTGACAGGGACAGAGTGAAAAGATAAAGCAGGTGATTAAATAGTTAGTTCCACTAGGGGACTGTGAGTAGAAAAAATATGGGAGACCCTGTCAGTTAACGATTACTCAGGAAAGCAGGTTTGCTTAACCGCAGAACCAAGCAGGCTTGTTTAGCAGCAAAACCATGCGGCAGAAGCAGGAGACGTGCCCCAAACAGTGAAACAACAGTGGCGTGAGCCCCACATCCTGCCCAGTGAGCTCAGCAGGTTAATGATCCCTAGGCCACGCTCTCTGCACACATGAAAAAGAGTCATTTGTGGACCTAGCTTGACCTGCCCAACCTGGAGGAGGAGCTGATGATGGGCGCACGACGTCTACTCAAGAAAGAAAGACGGTCTTCTCCTCCTCACATCTCCTTATTATTATAAAATTGTAGCCCAGTAAGTTCTCAGGGTGTGGCATTTCTCATCTGCCCACCTATAGAACTCACAAGTGTCCTATTCCAATAAGCCACTTCTTATCTGCTACTTTGTCTGTCACTGAATACTTTCTGTGCGGAGACACAAAGAACAATGGTACCAGAGCTCTTTGGGGCCCTGGAAACGACACCAGTCAGTTTCACTATCACATCATCAACTCCGGGGAATGTCATACTTAAGATTAAGTGGTTTCTTTGTGTCTGAGAAGCTGGGTGTTTCCATTTCTTTCTCTAGAGTTTGAATGTGCTATTTTATCCAACGTGTCTGTGACAATCAAAGGGGTGGAGAGAATATTCAAATCAGCTTAATATGTTCAGTTGCTAAAACTAGAGGAGAGGAACAAAAGGTTCAGTCCTCTTCCTTAGAAGACGCCAAGTTGAGGAATGAAAACTGACAAATTAAAAAATAATCACAATATAACTAAGTGCATGCTGAAGGAAGGATTTATAAAGGACATACTTCATACTTCACTACCTATTCTTCATTATACAAAATCCTGAACTTGTCTTCAAATTATTAGAAGAAGGTCTATCCCAAGGGAGCCACAGAGCCCAACTCTGGAAACTTCAGAGTCTTTATTTCTTATTTGGTCATTTTTGGTGGAAGGGGCTTAGCCTCGGTTTTGCCATATAAATCTCACACAATCATTTTTTTTGCAAGGGGAATACAGATGAAACATTACTAGCCTTGATCTGGACACAATAGTTTTGTTGCACCTGTCAGCTACAAAGTGGCACCTGCCAAGGGCATCTGCCATCTGCCTCTGAGGAGATTGAACCCTGTGCTGCTGCAGCTGTTGACCTTTGACACACCCTGAAGGGAGTCCAGGGTAGAGAGTGAGGCTCTTTGAGCTCCAGGGAAACTGCTGGAACAGATCTTTATAGATAGATATTTTCAGGAACTGATTTTATGACCCCAATCCTCACTTTTCCTCATATCTAGAAAAGCACTAAGTCCTTTCATGGTGACATTAGCTCCCTGTGACTAGCAGAAAACCGCTTGTAATATAAGTGCTTGATTGCACCGAACACCGCCTTCACCAAAATCTTATATACTGACCTCCCCCATGCCTCTTCAGAGCAGTCTCTCAGAACTA
Source organism: Oreotragus oreotragus (assembly GCA_006410675.1). Lineage (NCBI taxonomy): Eukaryota > Metazoa > Chordata > Mammalia > Artiodactyla > Bovidae > Oreotragus > Oreotragus oreotragus. The sequence continues at coordinate 125,922 of SJYX01009231.1, read as the reverse complement.
TGTGAGGTGCTGTCTCCTGGGCTGCAGGCCTCATTTTGCCCCAAATGAAACTTAACTCCAACTCTCACATTGCGCATCTTCTTTTCTTCAGTCCACACAACAGATATATCCCCTGTGAATTCTTTTCCTTAAAAAAGTCATTCATTCATTCATGTACTAATTTCTGCCTGTGCTGGGTCCTTGGTGCTACGTGGCTTTTGTCTAGTTGTCGGGCTACTCTCTGTGGCGGTGCATGGGTTTCTCATTGTGGTGGTTTCTCTGGTTGTTGCAGAGCGTGAGCTCTGGGGTGAGAGGGCTTCCATAGCTGTGTCACTCGGGATTAAGTTGCTCCTCAGTATGTGGGGTCTTTCCTGACCAGGGATCGAACCTGTGTCTCCTGCACTGGCAGACAGATTCTCTACCGCTGAGCCACCAGGAAAGCCCCTCGAGGCCCTATTCTCAAGCTTCACTTTTGAAAGAAGTTACAAAAGGGGATTCGGTCAATTATCAGAGGCTAGAATCAAGGACTGCAAACTAGCTGAATGTCTTTTTCACCGAACTCTTACGATTGCTATGAACTAAGGGACACAAATACCTGGAAAGAAAATCCATGAAGCTGGTTTCTCCTGGCCACTTCAATTCTTCCTTCACCTTTTATTCAAACACAGAAACGTTCAGCAGATATAAATCAGAGTCAAGATCCTGATCCACTTTCCTCTTTTTCTCTCAGGGACTCCTTTGCAGGCCTCTGGATTCAGTTATTTCCCTAAAGCTGTGCCTCAGCCCACTTCACTCTCCTCTCTTCCCTGCCTCCTTTATCCACTCTATAACTTCAGCTATTTTCCACATGACCCTAAAAACAATTCAACAAGCTTAAGTCCCTTCTTGAACTGGGACCCAAGTTTTCATTCGCCTGTTGGACTGCGCCACCTAGTGGTCACCTGCAGACCTGACTCCACTCTGCTGTTTAAACCTGAATATCTTCATTTGGTCCTCTTCCTTCACCTTATTCTTGTGGCTGTTGTTCAGTCACTAAGTCATGTTCAGCTCTTTGCAACCCCATGGCCTGCAGCACGCCAGGCTTCCCTGTCCTTCTTCTGGAGTTTGCGTAAACTCATGTCCATTGAGTTGGTGATGCTACCCAACCATCTCATCCCTGTTGCCCCCGATCCTCCTGCCCTCAATCTTTCCCAGCATCAGGGTCTTTTCTAATGAGTCAGCTGTTTGCATCAGGTTGCCAAAGTATTGTAGCTTCAGCTTCAGAATCAATCTTTCCAGTGAATATTCAGGGTTGATTTCCTTTAGGAATGATTGGTTTGATCTCCTTGCAGTCCAAGGGACTCTCAAGAGTCTTCTTCAGCACCACAGTTTGAAAGCATCAGTTCTTTGGCACTCAGCCTTCTTTATGGTACAACTCTCATATCCATACATGACTACTGGAAAAATCATTGCTTTGATTAGATGGGCCATTGTCAGTAAAATGATGTCTCTGCTTTTTAATATGCTGTCTAGGTTTGTCATAACTTTTCTTCTAAGGAGCAAGCATCTTTTAATTTTGTGGCTGCAGTCATCGTCTGCAGTGACTTTGGAACCCAAGAAAATAAAATCTGTCATTGTTTCCACTTTTTCCCCATCTATTTGCATGAAGTGATGGCACTGGATGCCACAATCTTCATTTTTTGAATGTTGAGTTTTAAGTCAGTTTTTTCACTCCCCTCTTTCATCCTCATCAAGAGGCTCTTTAGTTCCTCTTCACTTTCTGGCATTCACGTTGTATCATCTGCATATCTGAGGCTGTTGATATTTTTCTGGGCAATCTTGGTTCCAGCTTGTGATTCATCCAGTCCTCCGCCTCCTAGTCTGTGTAGCTCATCATTGTTCTCTAGTTTACTAAGATCAGACAACTTCAGGGGTTCTCTGGCCTCATCTGCCACTGCCACAGAAGTCGCTGTCTTGCCCTTCAGCATCTTTCTCTTCCCAAGTTTACAGCCTCAAGGAAGACCCTGCAGAGCTGGGAGCCTGGCTCTTAAAATAGCCTCTAAATTGGTTTTACTGTTTCTGGTGTCTGGCCAGTCCACTTTGTCTTACACTCAGCTTCCTGAATCATCTTAAAAATAAATAAATAAATAAAAATTAAAAAATTAAAAAAACCCTGGTCCTGGCCAGTCCTTCCCAAATTAGAAAAAGCTTCCAACACTCCCCACTGTCCATATAATAAAATCCATATGCAAAACCCTGTATAATGTTACAGTTGGCAAAATTTTTCTATAAAGAGCCAGACAGAAAATGTTTTAAACTTTGCAAGCACAAGCTGTCTGTAGAAACTACTCAGTGCTGCCCAAGAGCAGCTGTAGACCAGAGGTCAATGAATGAGCATGGCTGTGTCCCAGTAAAGCTTTTCTATGGAGACTAAAATTTGAATTTAATTTGTCACAAAAGTATCAAAACCTCTTTTGACTTTTTTCAGCCATTGAAGAAATAGGAAAACTGTCCTTCATTCACGAGCCTTATAAACATAGGCAGTGGCCCAGACGTGGCCTGCAAGGCTTAGTTGGTCGACCCTACCCTGAACAAGTTAGTATTAAAGGTGGTAAGCAAAGTGTATGGAAACTGGCCTGATAGGGAAGAGAAGGAAGGCTGTGAAGTCTCTTGTCTTTAAAGGTCCATTTGTGGCCCAGTGTCAGGCCTGCAGGGTTTTCAGTCTGCTCCCTGACCATCTGCCCCCAAATTCTACCTTCCAGTTAGAACATGGGGTCAAGCCTCTTGTCCAGTAACCGGTGGGTGGCTGTGGGCTGGGACTGGGTGGGGAGAAAACCCTCCCCTCCAAAACAGGAGACAGAGAGGGGCACTCGGGGAGCATCTCAGGCCCTTCAACCCTTTCCTCTCAGGGGCTTCCCTCCCCAGAAGAGATGAAAAAGCTGAAGGGAGGCAGTTGATAGCACGGGGTGGGCAGAAGGGGAAGGAGGGCAGCGCGGTGGACCATTAGCTCCTCAGTAGAAGGACCCCGTCTGATAATCCTCTGCATTCCTAGAGTCCAGAACAGGGCAGGCTCACAGAGAACATTCACCCAACTCATTAGAGCACTGGGTCTGGCTCCCCATGATTGTGGGCTGGGGTGGGCAGACAACAGAAAAGAAACAGGAATCAATGGGAGGGGCTGCCAGCAACTGAGAGGAGCCTTGAAAAGCAAAGGCAGCAATAGGAATGCAAGGGGCAGAGCAGATGCCTCGGTCCTCTGTCCCAGGCCAGTGACAGGACTGAGACTGAGTGTGCAAACACACCCAGCCAACGGGCCCGGCATGACAGAGCCATCGCGGCCATGTATCCCACTGCCTGCAGACTCTGCAGAATCCATGCAAGCTGGATTCTGAAGGCTTGAGACACATGTTACGTTCCCAAGAGCTTCTAGCGGGGCTTCCCTAGTGGTCCAGTGGTTAAGACTTTGCCTTCCAATGCAGGGGGTCTGGGTTCAATACCTGGTCGGGGAATTAAGATCCCACATGCTTCACAGCCAAGAAACCAAAACATAAAACAGAAGCAATTTTGTAATAAATTCAATAAAGACTTTAAAATGGCCCACACAAATAGTGTCTACTGGAAGCCTGGGGATTCTCTTTTGATTCCTCAAACGTCACCTAATAAAGCCTGGGAGATCTACCTTCTTGTAGCCTTCCATCAGCTGCTGCTGCTCCCCCTGCAAAGATGGTTTTAACGTAAATTCCAATGGGGCCGTAAATGCTGTCCTTGCCTCCAACAATGCTGAAACCCAGGCCCTGGGAAAGAAGAGGAGAAGGTCAGACTGAGGAGTGTTCCATGCCATTCACCAGGGTTTCCCGGTGGCTCAGTGATAAAGGAACCCACCTGCCAATGCAGGACATTCACACTTGATCCTTGGATGGGGAAGATCCCCTGAGAAAGGAAATGGCAACCCACTGCAGTATACTTGCCTGGGAAATCCCATGAACAGAGATGCCTGGTGGGGTATAGTCCATGAGGTCGCAAGGAGTCAGACATGACTAAACAACAACAACTTCCCAAGGAGGCTTAGCCTGGGTCGCAGCGAGCTCCTCTTGAGACTCTGAGCACAGGGAGGCAGTGGGGGCATCTTATTTGTCAGGGTCTGGCCTCCGGAGGCAGATGCTCAGCAAACATATGTTGTAGAGTGAAGGCATGAATGCTGGCTAGAGGCTGGGCCTCTGGATTCAGCTCACAAGCATGCCAGGGTGTGGTCAACAGCGTGTCTCCCAGGAAGATCCCTCCAAGTGATGCCTGCCGGGTATCAGCATCACTGCGGCTGGGCAGTTTCTCCTAGGCTCTTCGGAGAAGTTCATGCATCACCCAGCATCACAGCGGTGGCAGGCCTGAGAGCCACCTTCAGATCCTAAGAGAACCCGGTGAGCAGGGGCCAGGCAGGAAAGCAGTGTGGACCCAGCGCTGGTGTGGTTCTGGTGAAGGTGGTGGGTGTTGCAGGACAGGGAGACGAGTGGTGTCCAGGAGAAGCACAGTGGTAGGAAAATGAGAAAGGGGGGATGGGCTCCTGTTTGGGCTCCCAGCTTCTTCCTGGCTGAAATAATTGCTCTAGACCCAAACTTTCACCTGCCCTAATGAGGCAGGATGGTGCAGTGGGCAAGAACAAGAACCCGGGGTCAGAAGGTCTTCAGTTACTGTCATGGTTCAGGTGCTCAGTAACCAAGTGATCTTGGCAAGTCCTGGGAGTCCCAGATTCTCAGCTCCTTGTCTACATTGTTATTCAGGCATTGGTCGTGTTTGACTCTTTCTGACCCCATGGACTGTAGCCCGCCAGGCTCCTCTGTCCATGGGATTCTCCAGCAAGAAGACTGGAGTGGATTGCCATTTCCTTCTCCAGGGGATCTTCCTGACCCAGGGATCAAACTCAAGTTCCTTGCATTGGCAGGCGGATCTTGACTGCTGAACCACCAGGTAAGCCCTCCTCATCTATTAGCAGAAAATAACAGGGTTTTGTGACAATTAATGGAAGGATCCCTGCAAATCCCCTGGTGCTGTGCCTGGGTTTTGGCAGCTGGTTTTATGGTTTGACTTTAGGTTAAAGCGTCTGCCTGCCATGTGGGAGACCTGGGTTCGATCCCTGGGTCCGGAAGATGCCCTGGAGAAGGAAATGGCAACCCACTCCAGTATTCTTGCCTGGAGAATCCCATGGAGGGAGGCGTCCCATGGTAGGCTATAGTCCACGGGGTCGCAAAGAGTCAGACACGACTGAGCTACTTCACTTCTTCTACCTCAAGTGCTGGTGGATCCTTCCAGCTCTGCTTCCTCCTCCTCAACTCAGTTCTGGCCTCATTCCTACTCATGCCTGTTAATGATGAGGTCTTGGGTGTGGAGGTTGTATCAGGGAGACAGTGGGAGGCCTGCCCTATTTCTGAAGCCACCATCCTGATCTGCACCCCAGGCTTCCTATGCTAAATACCTCCCTGCTTCCCATCAAGGCCTATTCAGTCTGCCCAGTGATGCATACGCCCATGAAGTCTGTTCACTGACTGTACACTGAGATAACCGACACCATTTTTAATCATCTTTGCTAGAGAGTTGGTGCCCTTTTCCATTCTGCCTTCTTTTTTATATGTATACAACTTTTATTTTTTTAGGTTGTGCCATGTACACATAGGATCTTAGTTCCCCAGCCAGGGATTGAACCCTCGCTCCTTGCATTGAAAGCACAGACTCTTAACGGCTGGACACCAGGGAAGTCCTTGCCTTCTTTTGAGCACTGCAAAAGACAATCTCAAAAACAATCTCAAAGTCGACAGTATTAAAATGCATCTGCCCAAATGCAAGAGATGATAAAGGACAGGGGAGCCTGGCATGTTCCAGTCCACGGGGTCACAAAGAGTCGGACACGACTGAGCGACTGAACAACAGAAAACGCAAGAAGGTAAGAGCATTGTGATTTACGAATCAGGAAGGGGAGCTGTTTGGAGAAAACTGGGCACCGGAGAGAGTGACTCCCTTGTGACTAGAGGAACAGGCATCTTAGCTTTTCCCACTGGTGTCTCCTCGTTTGTCTCTGCTGAGCTCCCGGGAGATAGAAGTGATGGGGGGTGGAGAGGAGGACTTCAGATGTGTGGAGCCTTCCTCTAGGAAGACCATTTTGGTGAATAGCTTTTCCTTCACACCACATGCCAAAATCATGAGGTGGGTAGAAACCTACCGTTCCATTAAGCATGCTGGTCACTTGGACTGATCTGAGAACTCTGCAGCAGCGGCCGTGTCCACCCCAGAAGTTCTTCAGTGCCCATGTCAGCTTGGGGCAGCATGCTCTGCGGGGCGAGCCCACGAGCAGCAGGGCTGTCCCATCTCCACTGCTTTTCTCCCTGTCTTTCAGTATTTCCTGACTGTGAGGCAAAAGTCAGTCCGCATATCTGAATTCAGGGAGACACATGGACTGAAGGTGTGTTCCCCCCATCAAATCAGTACATCAGGGGGAAACTTTCAGAGGTGACTAGGCCATAAGGGTGGAGCCCTCATGACGGGGGCAGAGGCAAGACAGGGGGAGGAGATGAAGAAGCACAACCGCTGTGTATGAAATAAGTCAGCTACAAGGAGACATTGCACAGCACGGGGAACAGAGCCAGTATTTTACAGCAACTGTGAACAGAATATAATCTTAAAAAATTGTGAGTCACTATGTTGTATACCTGAAACATATAATATTGTACATTAACCATGTATGTGCTCAGTCGCTCAGTTGTGTCCGACTCAGTGACTCAAGGACTGTAGCCTTCCAGGCTCCTCTGTCCATGGGATTCTCCAGGCAAGAATATGGGAGTGGGTTGCCATGCCCTCCTCTAGGGGATCTTCCCGACCCAGGGATCAAACCTGGGTCTCTTGCATTGCAGGCAGCTTCTTTACCATCTTAGCCACTGTAAAATCAGGGAAGAAGTCCTCAACATGCATGGCAACCGCCAGCACCTTCAACTTGGACTCCCAGCCTCCAGAGCCATGAGAAATAAACATATGCTGTTTAAGCTGCCCAGTCTATGGTATTTTTGTTACAGTACCTGAACTGACCCTGACGATGATTTGAACTGAATCATCGGGTAAAACTATTTTCAAGAACAGCAAACCAGGGACAAACTGGGAAACATTCATCTTTCTATGACCTGCTCTGTGAAGAGCTAGCCTGCCTGCGCCTCCTGGAGCCTGCTCACATGAGAGCATCCGACACTCCTTTTCCAAGCCTGCATCCCCAGCCCCTCTCCCCATCCTCACTGTGACATGACAGCTCCTTGGGAACACTTGTCCATCCAGGAGCCTCCCCTGGCCATGGTCCTTGCTCACCTTTGCCTGGCCCTTCATCAGCACAATGTTGGAGATGACAGACGCCTGGAGGCCCCCTGAGGGCTGCACGAGCTGAGCTGTGCTGAGCGACCGTGTCGGTCTTGACAAGCCCTGGAAAAAGGGTGAGGTGGAGAGAGGATGAGTCCAAGGATGTCAGCTCACTCCCCCAGGAAGGGGAAAAGCCCACAGAGGAGAAAAACCTTGATGCCTGCTCTTCTGAGTGTCTGCCGCATGGCGGCTACAGTGTGGTAAATGCAGGGCGGATGGTTGGGAGTCCAGTGCACGGGTCTGTTTTGGTGGCCCCAGGAGACATCTTTGCTGAGCCCAGGCTCCCTTTTGACCAGCAGCCAGATGCTCACTAAGATTTGTTACAGGAGTGAGTCCCAAGTCACAGATCACACATCACAGACCACAGACAGTGAGTCCTATACTCAGAGTCCCCAGCAGAGGCTGGGAAGTCAATGGCCAAGAATGTCCTCAATAGGATCCAAGACCCATTGACTGAGACCCTCATCTGGGCCAGGCACAGGGTGGTGGGCAGAGGGTCAGGAATCCCAAGATGTGGGACTTCCCGGGTAATCTGGTGGTTAAGAATCTGCCTTCTGATGCCAGGGACGCAGGTTCGATCCCTGGTCAGGGAACTAAGATCCCACATGCTTGCAGTGCAGTCGAATAAATAAATAGAACTCTTTTAAAGAACTGTCTTTGAAAATATGAACTCCTGGATCTTCCCGACCCAGGGATCAAACCTGGGTCTATTGCATTGCAGGCAGCTTCTTTACCATCTTAGCCACTGTAAAATCAGGGAAGAAGTCCTCAACATGCATGGCAACCGCCAGCACCTTCAACTTGGACTCCCAGCCTCCAGAGCCATGAGAAATAAACATATGCTGTTTAAGCTGCCCAGTCTATGGTATTTTTGTTACAGTACCTGAACTGACCCTGACGATGATTTGAACTGAATCATCGGGTAAAACTATTTTCAAGAACAGCAAACCAGGGACAAACTGGGAAACATTCATCTTTCTATGACCTGCTCTGTGAAGAGCTAGCCTGCCTGCGCCTCCTGGAGCCTGCTCACATGAGAGCATCCGACACTCCTTTTCCAAGCCTGCATCCCCAGCCCCTCTCCCCATCCCCACTGTGACATGACAGCTCCTTGGGAACACTTGTCCATCCAGGAGCCTCCCCTGGCCATGGTCCTTGCTCACCTTTGCCTGGCCCTTCATCAGCACAATGTTGGAGATGACAGACGCCTGGAGGCCCCCTGAGGGCTGCACGAGCTGAGCTGTGCTGAGCGACCGTGTCGGTCTTGACAAGCCCTGGAAAAAGGGTGAGGTGGAGAGAGGATGAGTCCAAGGATGTCAGCTCACTCCCCCAGGAAGGGGAAAAGCCCACAGAGGAGAAAAACCTTGATGCCTGCTCTTCTGAGTGTCTGCCGCATGGCGGCTACAGTGTGGTAAATGCAGGGCGGATGGTTGGGAGTCCAGTGCACGGGTCTGTTTTGGTGGCCCCAGGAGACATCTTTGCTGAGCCCAGGCTCCCTTTTGACCAGCAGCCAGATGCTCACTAAGATTTGTTACAGGAGTGAGTCCCAAGTCACAGATCACACATCACAGACCACAGACAGTGAGTCCTATACTCAGAGTCCCCAGCAGAGGCTGGGAAGTCAATGGCCAAGAATGTCCTCAATAGGATCCAAGACCCATTGACTGAGACCCTCATCTGGGCCAGGCACAGGGTGGTGGGCAGAGGGTCAGGAATCCCAAGATGTGGGACTTCCCGGGTAATCTGGTGGTTAAGAATCTGCCTTCTGATGCCAGGGACGCAGGTTCGATCCCTGGTCAGGGAACTAAGATCCCACATGCTTGCAGTGCAGTCGAATAAATAAATAGAACTCTTTTAAAGAACTGTCTTTGAAAATATGAACTCCCTTGCCTTCCTTAACTTGCCCCCACTTCCCTCGACGACCTCTCAGGTCACTGTACGGGTGGAATAAAGGGATCCATGTAAAGCCCCGCGTCAGGGTCGCACAGGTGGAGTGCTCTCTGCCCATGAGGTTCTAATGACATGGAAGCAGCCGCGGGCAATGGTCACAGGTGACCGTTCCTCCTGTGGTTCTTTGCCCCCAAGCCAGCTCCTCACCACTGTAACCCTGTGGACGTCAAACCGCCAGGAAGGCTCTTCGGGCAGTCTTCCCCTCGCTCCCTCTTCTCGGGCCTCCCTGCCCTTCGCTCTTACCACAGCCTTTGCTGCAGGAAAGTCCAGTTGTTGAGAGAGAGACTTCCTGCCACTGCAGAGGGAATAAGGCTGCCTGTCTGCCGAAGCCACTGACTTCTTGGTTGTTGGAAAATCCGTCTCTCCTGTGCAATAGGGATTGACACCTAACCCAGGAGAGGAAAGAAAAGGAGAAATCATTTGTGCTCTCAGAGAGCGAAGCTCAAGCTAGAACGTTGTCCTCGCCCACGGCCAGCCCTCACATGCCAGGGGCCAGAGTGAGCTTGAAGCATGGAGCGCCCAGCGCCGGGTGCATGATAGGGGAGGGCAGAGGAAGAAGTAGGGGTATTCTGGCTACCTTCGTCCATGCTGAGTGCCCCACGGGGTGAGGGTGGGACTGCCGCTTCCATTCCAACTCAGCTCAACTTAGTGAGGGTTGATGCGGCCTCTCCTATGTGTCAAGTAGGATGCTGTGTCCTCAGGAAACCACAATGATCTGTCAGCTCCAGTCCCAGCTGCCGGGGGGCATTTCAAGAGAGAGGAGGAAAGCAGAAACGATGCCCCATACAGGCAGGGCCAGAGGAGAGATGGGGCAGAAGCCTAGGTGATCTGCTTCTTACACACACATTTGCACACAGGCACATAAACACCCCTAATGCGGGTGTGTGCTCAGTCATGTCTGACTCTTTGCAACCCCATGGACTGTAGTCCACCAGGCTCCTCTGTCCATGGGATTCTCCAGACAAGAATACTGCAGTGGGTTGCCATGCCCTCCTCCAGGGGATCTTCCCAACCCAGGGATCAAACCGGGGTCTCCTGCATTGGCAGGTGAATTCTTTACCACTGGGGGACCAGGGAAGGCCACACACCCCTAACACAGGTAGGCTAAGAGTCAACTCATGAGTCCTTGGGGATCTAAGAATATGCATGGCAATCATCTTCTCTTCCTTTAGGGGGAAACTCGGGCTTCCTTTTCCCCAACTAGGAAATCTACCCTACTGCTTCCAGCTGGAAAAATCTTCAGAGATTATCTGCCATGGCTCCTCGCTGTCTAAGACCAGTGCTTCCCAACTGAAATACAATGCAAGTCATATGTGTAATCTGAATTTTTCTAGTAGCCACATTTTTAAAAGTAAAAGAAAGAGTTTAATGTTAATATTTTTTTTTTTTTGTCATGCTTCACAGCTTGAGGGATGCTAGATCCCTGACCAGGGATCAAACTCGTGTCTCCTGCAGTGGAACTGCAGAGTCTTAACCAACAGACTTCCAGGGAAGTCCCTAATAATATATTTTATTTAGTTCAATATACCTAAACTCTGTCATTTCAACATATAAATAATATGCAAAATTATTAATGAGGTATTTTGCATCTTTAGTTTTGTGCTTAGTCTTTTAAATGCGCACATCTTTTACCCTTCTGAGCATCTCCATGTGGATAAGCCACATTACAAGTGAGAAGGATGTGGACACTGGCCACCGTACTGGACATCAGGCACCCAGAGAAGGGCGGGGCTTTCCCAGTGTCCTTCCACACAAGTGGCTTTGGTGGGAAATTCCCCAAGAGAAAGATGTGAGATTGGCGGTGGTTCAGAGGGAAGAAGGCAGGTTGGCACAGAGCTTTGGTTTGCATTTATTCTTGGGGGAGGAAAGACTTAGGTTGCTTTATAGGTTGCAGAAAGGAAGCCACTACCCAGAGTGGGCTGAGAAAATGGGACACAATGGGCTTTCATGGAGATGTGCGATCCCTACGGGAGGAGGAGGAAAGGGACGAAGGCCTGGGGGAGATAGGAGGTGTCGTGGTTCACTGGCAATCTGAGTGGCTGGGGAAACATTCCCCCTGCGAGGGCAGCTGCTCCCAGCATCTCTCCACACTAGGAGGTGGTTCTCCCCAGCTCACAGGGACCAACTGCCTCCAGAGGGGCCAGGAGAGAGAGGAAACCGAGAGGTTCAGAAAACCATGCTCCAGAAAGAGGGGAGAAAGAATCATGGGGCGGAGATGGGAAGTGGAGCCAGAGATGATCCTAAATCTGCCTGGGCATCATGTCTTTTAAAAAGCATAGAATTTTGTTTATTTACTTATGGCCGTGCTGGGTCCTTGTGTCTGTGCAGGCTTTTCTCTAGTTGCAGCAAGCAGTGGCTGCCCTCTGGTTGCGGTGCATGGGCTTCTCCTTGCGGTGGCTTCTCTTGTTGCGGAGCACGGCCGTAGGCTGCATGGCCTCCGCAGCTGCGGCTCCCAGGCTCTAGAGCACAGGCTCAGCAGCTGTGCTGCATAGGCTTAGTTGCTCCCAGGTACGTGGGATCTTCCCAGACCAGGGATCGAACCCACATCTCCTGCATTGCTAGGTGGATTCTTAACCAGGGAGCCACCAAGGAAGCCCAGGCAACATGTTTATTGAATGTTTTATCATAAGTGGCTCAAATTTCAATGCCCCACCCAGACCTGCTGAATCCACGCCTGCACAGATGGGGTCTGGGGGAGTGTGTGTGCTTATCAGGCTCCCCTGGCAGTACGTCCAGCCCTTCAGTGGCCCTTTGGGGAAACTCAAAAGTCCAGTCCTTACTTTATCATGAGGAAATGGATCCCAGTCTCCCGTTCTCCTGCCCTCACCAGGGCAAGGGGACTACTGTGTGAAGAAGGGCAGCAGTGCTTGGCTTGGGTTCAGGGGATAGGGACAAGCAAACACGAGGCCAACTTGGATCAGCCTATAGGACAGAAGCCCCTAGAGCCACAGGCTGGCACCATGGGGGCAAGACAGGCCATGCCAGCTCCGCTTCTGTCTTCACTGAGCTAGGCCGAAAAAAAAAAAAAAGTCAGCTCAGGCTTTCTGAGGTCCCTATTCCCACTGTGAGTTTGGATCAGCAAGGACACAGGCCTGGAGTCAGGACAGAACAGTCTCTCCAAAGCACTAACTGGTGGTCTGAGCCCTCTCCTGCCCCTTCTGAAAATTACTGGATATGTTCCAATATCAAGGAAATACATCAAAATTATTACCTTGGCTGGGGTGGGAGGGAGTTGAAACCAGTTAGCATGTAGCACCGAGTTCACTGAAAATGAGGTTATAAAATCCAAATGCAAAAGCCAAAACAATTTTTGACAGGGAAACTATGTATTTTGATGGTTATATAATAACATGCTTTCGAACTGTGGTGCTGGAGAACACTCTTGAGAGTTCCTTGGACAGAAGGAGATCAAACCAGTCAATCCTAAAAGGAATCAATACTGAATATTCATTAGAAGGGCTGATGTTGAAGCTCCAAGACTTTGGCCACCTGATGTGAAGAACTGACTCACTGGAAAAGACCCTGATGCTGGGAAAGATTGAAGGCAGGAGGAGAAGAGGGTGACAGAGGATGAGATGGTTGGATGGCATCACTGACTCAATGGACAAAAGTTTGAGCAAACTCCAGGAGATAGTGAAGGACAGAGACACCTGGTGCGCTGCATTCCAGGGAGCTGCAAAGAGTCAGACATGACTGAGCAACTGAACAACAGTAATAACATGAATTTTTATTGATGTTTACATGGAATTATGAAATGGGGAAATAAATGGGAATGGGTCTAGAGATAAATAACCCCATCTCCCATTGCTTGCTTGCTTGCTAAGTCACTTCAGTCGTGTCCAACTCTGTGCGACCCCATAGGTGGCAGCCCACCAGGTTCCCCCGTCCCTGGGATTCTCCAGGCAAGAACACTGGAGTGGGTTGCCACTTCCTTCTCCAATGCATGAAAGTGAAAAGTGAAAGGGAAGTTGCTCAGTCATGTCCGACTTTTAGCGACCCCATGGACTGCAACCTACCAGGCTCCTCCATCCATGGGATTTTCCAGGCAAGAGTACTGGAGTGGGGTGCCAAATCCTTCTCCATAAGGCTCACAATTCAGAAAAATATAGTCTCAAGTATTATTATTAATAATTGATTAAACTTCATTAATTAAACTTAATCAATGAAGAAGTGGTGATAAAAAAAAACTAAATAAACCTTTCAAATCACTGCAAAAACTAAACACAGAAAACAAATGACAAGTGACCATAAAAATAGAAAGACTCTTCGAAACCCCATGAACCACAGTCTGCCAGGTTCCTCTGTCCATGGGATTTCCCAGGCAGTAACACTGGAGTGAGGTGACGTGCCCTCCTCCAGAGGATCTTCCCAACCCAGGGATTGAACTCTTATGTCTCTTGCATTGGCAGACAGATTCTTTACCACTAGCACCACCTGGGAAGCCCTAAAAAGAATATGAGTAAAGCAAATATTAATTATAATACTAAAGTCAATGGCTTAAGCTTCTCTTAGAAAGACTGTCAGATTTGCTTTCAAGGTCTAAGTGCATATCATTTGCAAGAGATAAAGTAAGAAAAAAGAATGAAATAAAAGGATGGACAAAGACTACCAATGACTGATGCTGGAACCAGCCACTTAGGAAAAAAAAAAAATTATCTAGATTCTTGTTTCGTATCAAACATCAAAAATAAAGTACAAAGAGAGTAAATTTAGGGGGAAGGCAAATCATTAAAAACTAGAATAAAATACTATGTATAAATAATTTAATCAATATGGTTCTATACAAAATAATCTTCATATTATATAACTTCTGTGGTTCTCTCCTAAATCTGTAATCAAATATGATCCAAGAAACATGTGTAAGCATATATCTATAATTACCTTGCAAATCTTGATAAATTGGAGGCAATTTAAAGGTGTCACAGTGTAATAATTAAATAAGTGTACATGAGAAGTAATAGCTCTCTACATGTGGAAGAAACTTTTAGGATTAGACAGGAAAAATTTGATGATTTGATTAGATCAGATGAGAAAATCTTCATGTTAAAAAATTAAAAGAGAAAGAATAAACTGAAAAAAGTATGTTCAGCAAATACAGCAGCCAAATATTAATTTAACCAAGACATTTTAAAGAAATAACTGACAAAATGGTGATCATCTGAATAGAAGAACAGGACCACTCCAAAGAAGAGAAATATATAATGAGGGTTGTTGAACTGCACCTGTGCAGAAAAGTATTCTTTCCACTGAGTTTATAGGCACATAGACCAGTGAGAGTTTGACAGAAGCAAAAAGCACATTGAGGTAGGACTTTGAGAAATTGAATGAAGGGGCTGTTTACAACCAGTAGATGGGGCTTAAGAAAACAACAAAGCCCAGTGAGGTACTCTGGAGTTGGCATAAGCTGGAAGCTGGAAGCTTTACCACTGGTGGCTCAGTGGTTAAGACTCTGCCTGCCAAGTAGGAGATGCAGATGGTCTCTAATATTCAGATCTGGCATGGTTTTAACTTCTTCATGTTTTTCTGCATTCTTCACATTTTCCTGACTTTTGAATTAGTGTTATCCTATTTGCAACAACCAAGCATCATGACGTCTTTCAGTCCCAACTCCCATCCTGCAACAGGTGAAGTGACAGAAACTCTGGGAGAGACCACGGACTTCTTAAGACCAAGGAGCCTGTCAGACGACAGAGCAGGAGTAAAGCCCTCGTCTTCTATCCTGTGTCAGCTCTTCCCAACTTGGCACTTGAGATCCACCTAGAAGAGGAGCTGACCAACCCACAGAGAGCTCTATCAACAAGAGCAGAGGTGCTCCATCTGGCCAGGGCATGCCAGTGCAATGAAGGAGGCTCCAGAGAAGCTGCGGACACCATCTTGGGGCAGTCTGGCTGGGCGAACAGAGACCCACCCTCCCCCAAACTCCCACATCACTGATATTCCCAATGCAGTAAGCTGATGACATACAAACGAGTTCTGTTCTGAGAGTGCATTCATAAGTCCAATTTGTTCCTAAGTCCAACAAAGTTGGCCTAGGTACCCAACTAACACAATTGACTATATATTAATAGTAATGTACTATAATAGGCTTATAACACTTTTACATAAAAAACAAACACCAAAAATAAAGAAAACACGTTAAATCATATAGTGCAGTGCCTTGAAAAGTACAGTAGGCCAGCTACATCACCACTGCTTTTACACTTGCTTCCAGACATCCTGGGCTTGAAATAAAGATACTGCTGTCCTCTATATAGTCCTGTACACTAAAGAACACAGAAGCACAACCATTTGTAGAGGATGCACGCACATGACAATGTATGCCAGACACGTGAACTAACTTCCAGGACTGGACTTGCGAGTACATGTTTGCATCTTTGAAAGTTCACAACGTAAAGGTTGATATGTAGGAGACTTACTGCAGTCTACAAAATCTAAGCCCTGCTCCTAAGGATGGTTCAGTGACACTTACTGGTTGAGTTGCTGCGTGTTCTTTGATGACAGGCTTTGGGAAACAGGAAGTTATTACTTTGTGGGTCCAGTTTTCCGGACTTTTCTCGAGAGGAAGTTGTAGAAGTTTCCTGCAAAACAATTTCCAGTTTTTATTCAGAAAGTTAGACTAGAAAAAAAATTGAGATCTCAACACTGACCATGGAAACACTTGTCAGATGGTCTGTTTCTTCCTCTATATTACAGGCTCTATGAAGGCAGGAATTTAGAATTACTACCATCCATTAACTCATTGATACAGTAATTCACTTTGTCATCTACTAACTCATAGATATAATAATTCATTTAGTAAAGAATATGAAATGAGTATCTTTATATTATGAAGAATAAAAATTATAATAATGACTAGAAATTGCATAAATTTTGAACTAACGCAATAAATGTTGAATGATGGAGACGTCCGTGTGGTCCAGTGGTTGAGAATCTACCTTTCAAGTCGGTGCATGCAGGTGTGATCCCTAGTCGGGGAACTAAGACCCCACATGCTGCCAGGCAACTAAGCCCATGTACTGCAACTACTGAGTCCAGGGACTCTGGAGTCAGGCATCACACCTAGAGAGGAGTCTGTGTGCCTCAATGAAAGATCCTCCAAGCTGAAACTAAGACTGCTGCTGCTGCTGCTGCTAAGCCGCTTCTAGACACAGCCAGAAATAAAAATTAAGTGTTGCGTGGTTATGTCAGCTGTTACCTGTCAGGTTCTCTGTTAGGCGTAGGACTATAGCTGTGAACAAGACAAAGGAGGACACCGATTTTGGAGAAAAGGCATTTTAGTGATGAAAGAACAACAGCAAACAAACAAAAAGTTGAAAGATAATAACAGAATAACACGTGCTGTGAAGAAAAGAACTAAAGCGTGACACGAATGAGAGGCCGGGAGGTATGATTCAGGGAAGATGACCAAGTAAGTTCCATTGTTCTGGCTCATCATAGGCACTTAGAAACAGTCAATAAATGAATGTTATATAAAGAGATTTCTCGATATTAAGCCATCCTCGCATTCTTGAGTGTATCACATTTATCACATTTTTCTTATACTGCTGATTTCTGCCTGTGAAGATTTAATTTAGGACTTGAAAAATCAATATTCTTAAGTTAAATTCGGTTATTATCCTGTTATTGTTTTTCTACTTTGCCATATTGGTCAAATTTTATCTGTTTCTTTTTTCTACTACTAATTTGGAAACTCTGTACTGAATCTAGAAGCAGTACTTACTAAACCACACACTTGAACTCATCTCTCTATCAAGCCAGTGATAAAAGAGAAAACAAATGACCTTTTTTCAGATAAGATGAGAACTTGAAACAACTTACACTCACTCCCCTCTCCTCACCCTGGTATTTTAGAAACAGTTGCATTTCTTTTCCATGGGGATGGTCTTGATCCCTGTCTCCTGCACAATGTCACGAACCTCTGTCCATAATTCATCAAGCACTCTATCAGTTCTAGTCCCTTAAATTCATCTCTCACTTTCACTGTAGTTGTTTATCATAAAATAAATTTATATTGTATACAAAACCTTCACACAAAACTCTTTTGTCAGATTACCTCACTAGAATATTCCACCTACTATTTAAGGAATAAAAATTCCAATTCTATAACTTTTTCCATAAAAAAAAATACCGGGAAACATTTCCCAATATGAGACCAACATTACCCTGATACACAAATCATACAAAGATATGACAAGAAGAGGAAATTACAGAGCAACCTCCATCATCAACATAATTATAAAAGTCTGTAACAAAGTTTTTAGCAAATCAAATTCAGCGATATATAAAAAGGTAATTCATTATGGTCAAGAGAGTTTTTTCTCAGGAATATAAAGCTGATTTAATATTTTTTAGAAAAACTTTCTTTGCTTTGCAAAAGCTTTTAAGTTTAATTAGGTCCCATTTGCTTATTTTGTTTTTATTTTCATTATTTTAGGAGGTGGGTTGAAAAAGATCTTGCTGTGATTTATGTCAGAGTTTGTTCTTCCTAGAGAGTTTGTTTGGGGGCTCTAGCAGGAGAGCACAGCTTCCCCTATACCCTTAAAAGAAGATCAGTCCTCCTTTATCTAGTGTGGTCACCCTCTTTGAAGGCATGTACAGCTTACACATGGAGGTTGAGGGAGGAAGGGACACCCACCAAACCAGCCAGATCAGCTCTATTAACACTGATGATCAGCGGGGTGAGATCATTGCAGCCAGATCGCCCTCACACAGGAACTTACTTTCAAAACAGAAACAGAGTCACAGACTTCAAGAAGGAATTTATGGTTGTCAAGGGAAGCATGAGGGCAAGGGATAGTTAAGGAGTTTGGGATAGGCATGTGCATGCATGCATACTCAGTCATTTCAGTCGTGTCAGACTCTTGGCAACCCTGTGGACTGTAACCCACCAGGTCCTCTGTCTATGGGATGAGACTGTACACACTTCTATATTTAAAATGGATAACCACTGACCTACTTATAGCACAGGGAACTCTCCTCAATATTATATGGCAGCCTGAATGAAAGGAGGCTTTGGAAGAGAATGGATCAATGTATATGTATGGCTGAGTCCCTGCACTGTTCACCTGAAACTATCACAACATTGTTTTTATTAATAAGCTAAACCCCAGTACAACATGAACAGTTTTTTTTTTGTTTGTTTGTTTGTTTGTTTAAAGGTGCTCTACCTATGTTTTCCTCTAGGAGTTTTATGGTGTCAAGTCTTACATTTAGGTCTTCAATCCATTTTTGAGTATGGTATTCTAATTTCATTCTTTTACATGTAGCCATCTAGTTTTCTCAGCACTACTTACTGAAGAGATGGCCTTCTCCATTTTATGTTCTTGAGTTCTTTGTCATAGATTTGGTGACATTTTTCAAAGCAAAGAAAACCATAAAGACAAAAAAAACAACCCTCAGAATAGGAGAAAATATCCGTAAATGAAGCAACTGACAAGGGATTAACCTCCAAAATATGCAAACAGTACATGCAGCTCAATATCAAAATACAAACAACCCAGTAAAAAAAATAGGTGAACACTGAAATAGGTACTTTTCCAAAGAAGAAGTATAGATGGCCAAAGGGCACATGGAAAGATGCTCTACATCACAAATTGTTAGACAAATGCAGATCTAAACTACAATGAAGTATCAATTCACACTAATCAAAATGGCCATTATCAAAAAAACTACAAAGCATAAATGGGGTTTTCCAGATGGCGCCAGTGGTAAAAAAAATTGTCTGCCAATGGAGGAGACATAAGAGACACAGGTTCAATCCCTGGGAAAGGAAAATCCTCTGGAGGAAGAAATGACTACCCACTCCAGTATACTTACCTGGAGAATCCCATGGACAAAGGAATCTGGTGGGTTGTAGTTCACTGGGTCACAAAGAGTTGGATACCACTGAAGTAACTTGGCAGGCAAGCACAAAAAATAAATCCTGGAGAGAGCATGGAGAAAGGGGAACTCTCTTTCACTGTTAATAGCAATATAAACTGATACAGGCATTTTGGGGAACAGTATGAAGATTCCTTAAAAAAAAAATAGAACCACTATATGACCCAGAAATCCCACTACTGGGCATATACCTAAGAAAAACATAATTCAAAAAAATACATATACCCTAATACTCATTGAAGCAGTATTTGCAATAGTTGGGACATGGAAGCAACCTAGATGCTCATCAACAGATGAATGGATAAAGAAAATGTGGAGAATATATGCAACAGAATGTTATTCAGCCATAAAAAGGAACAAAGTTTGGTCATTTCTAGAGATGTGTTTGGACCCAGATTCTCTCATACAGAATGAAGCAAATCAGAAAGACAAAACCAAATATCATGTATTAACAAATATATGTGACATCTAGAAAAATGGTACAGATTAATCTATTTGCAAGGCATGAATACAGACACAGATGGAGAGAACAAGCATGTTGACATGGGGAGGGGGGACTGGGAGTGGGATGAATTGGGAGACTGTGTCTGATATATATACACTTCCATGTGTAAAATACATGGTTATAGCAGCCTGCTATAAAGCACGAAGAGCTCAGCTGGGTACTCTGTGACAACCTAGGGGATGGGATGGGAAGCTGTGGGAGGAAGATTTTAGAGGGAGAGGATATATGTGTACATATAGCTGATTCACTTCATTGTACAGCATAAACTAACATTGTAAAGTAACTATTCCCCAAATAAATAAAAACTACATATTTTTAAAAAAATTATCCTTTCACCAGATTAACAAAAATGTATGATCATCTCAAGGTTTTGAAAATACTAAAATGAAAGCAAAATTTCTAAACTGATGAAGAGCATATATAAGGAAAACCCAGATAATAACATACATAATATTTTTAGTTAAAAATTATTTTTTTCTATGAGATCAAAAAATGAGGGGAAATATAACGATTTTTACCTCTTCTATTAAAACTTGTATTGGACATTTATCTGATGGAGTAAAGCTGTAAAAACAAATAAAATCAGATTTGAAAGGAAAAATTAAATTAGTTTTTATTCACAGGTAATAAGATTGACTGTATAGGAAATTCTAAGAATTATGGAAAATCTATTATAATTAGTAATGTGTCTAGTAAGGTGGGAAGATATGAAGTTAAAGTACAAATACAAACTGCATTTTTATTTACTAGTAACAAATAACTGGAAATTCAAATATCATAAAAAGGAACCTTTAGGAATAAATTGAACAAAGGCCGTATTAGGCCTCTAAATTAATAAAGATGAGATTTAGTGATATCTAAATGAATATACAGATATACCAAGTTAATGTGTTTACCATTTGCAAACTGGAGAACCAATAAAGGTAATTTTGTAATTTAGTTTGATCCTAAGGACTGAGAGTCAGGGAAACAACTGGTGTCCCAGTTCAAGTTCAAAAGCTAAAGAGTCAGGAGCAGAGATGTCCAAGGGAGTAAAAAGATAAATGTCCCAATTCAAGGAAAAAGAGCAAATTCATCCTTCCTCCACCTTTTTTTCTTCTATTCAGACCTCAACAGATTGGATGATGCACACCTGAATTGGTGAGGATGGTCTTCTTTATTCAGAGTGCCAATTCAAGTGCTAATCTTTTCCAGAAACTCTTTTACAGACATAACCAGAAATAATGTTTTGCCAGCTATCTGGGCATCCTTTACCCTAATAATGTTGACAGATAAATTTAATAATAATTATTATTAAGATATCAATTGCCCCCAAATGTATCTATAGATTCAATGCATTTGCAATTGAAATTGTAACAGGTTCTCATATAGAAATTGTCAAGCTGACTCTAAATTGTATTTGGAATTTCAAAAGCCTAAGAAAGAAAAACTACTTTGGATAAAAATATGCTTTTAATATATGCTTAATTTATTTCATTATTCTATTGATACATACAACAACCTGTATAAATCTCAAACTCTACTACATAAAGGAAGCCAGACCCTAAAGTTAGATACTGGTTGTATAGCATCCTAGAAAATGCAAATTAATCTATCTAAGATAAAGCAGATCAGGGCTACCTAAGGAAGGGTTAAAGAAAAAAAGAGAGAGAGAGAGATGGACTAACTACAAAATGTCATAAACACACTTTGAGGGATGGTGAGATGTTCTTTATTTTGATTGTGGAGATGTTTTCATGAATATAGGCAGCCCTCACAACCTCAGGGTAAGGAGTTAATTCCATGCCTTGGCTCTGTGGATCCATGGTAACTTGTGTCACAAAACTGTGCTAAGCAAGTATGTCATTCTAAGTAAGTTCACATGTACAAAATTTATTTTCTCCATTAATAGCAAATTGCTAACACTATCATAAAAGTGATAGAAAACACAGAATGTTGATTGCAATTGCAATATGTTATAAGAAGAAAAACTGGCATCACATAGGAAATGGTTATACAAGACCAAGATAATTCAGAAATCATATGAATCCACAAGAATTTCCACTTGAACCTTTTCAGTGAATATTTTAACATTTCTCAATCATTATATTTCAAAATTTTAATTTGATCTTATTTGATATTTTCTTGTTGTAATTAATAGCTTCCCTGGTGGCTGAGATGGTAAAGAATCCACCTGCAATGTGGGAGACCTGAGGTCGATCCCTGGGTTGGGAAAATCTCCTGGAAAAGCAAATGGCTACCCACTCCAGTATTCTGGTCTGGAGTATTCCATAGACAGAGGAGCCTGAGAGGATACAGTCCATGGGGCTGCAGAGAGTCTGCCATTGTATTTAATAACATTCTTAATTGGATTGAATGATTTTTTAATCCGTGGATTATAAGGCAATATATGTTTATATTTAGTCAATGGCTTCTGAGAAACTCAATTTTTATATCAAGTGTGTGTGCGTGTATGTGCGTATGCACGTGCGCATGCATGTGTGTGACTGTGTTAGTCACTCAGTTGTGTCTAAGTTTGCAACCCCATGGATTGTAGCCCTACCAGGCTCATCTGTCCATAGAATTCTCCAGGCAAGAATACCGGAGTGGGTTGCCATTCCCTTCTTCAGGGATCTTCCAAACTCAGGGATCGAACCCAGGTCTCCAACATTGCAGGCAGGTTTTTTTTTACCATCTCAGCCACTTGAGAAGCCCTTTTACAGCATACTTGCCCATAATTTATATGACAATACTGACAATATGGATAGAAAGACTGAATTTGAAATAGGATGGATAAAAAAGTTCAAAGTTTAAAACAGTTACAATAATATGTCCTTCACTTTTCATTTGTGATGCAAAGATATTAAATATCAGTTTGATTCCCTGAAGAAAACTAAGGTTTTTCTGGTACTGGTCAAGATAATGCTAATTGGAATATTATTTTGATTTAACATATTATCACTTTTTTATAACAATAGATAGCAGAGTATATTAAATTGGTAAGGGAATGTTCTGTATATGAAATGAAAAAGTATCTTTAGCTTATAAAAGGATGCTGTTTAGTCACTAATTTCTGTCCAACTCTTTGCAACCGCAGGGACCATAGCTTGCCAGTTTCCTCTGTCCTTGGGATTTCCCAGGCAAGAATACTGGAGTGGGTTGCAATTTTCTTCTTCAGGAGGTCTTTTTGACCTAGGAATCGAACCTAGGTCTCCTGCATTGGCAGATGGATTCTTTATCCCTGAGCCACCAGAGAAGCCTATAAAGAGGATGATATACATCATAAAGCTTAAGATAAGATTTGTTAGAGGCAAATTTAACTGATGATAAAAATATTTGATTTTTAATATTACCAAAATTTGAGATGTTTGGATGCATCATTGACTCAACGGACATGATTTCAGTAAGCTCCGGGAATCGGTGATGGACAGAGAAGCCTGGCCTGCTGCAAACCATGGGGTCGCAAAGAGTCCAATACGACTGAGCTACTGAACTGACTGAACTGATTGAAAAATTAAATAATAAGAGGTAGAATCATTTAACCCATCCAGATATCACACACATACTACACAAATGTGTCTTTTTGAAAGCTTTCACTCTCATCATCACAGACTCTTGTAGGGATTAGAATTCTTGAGAGTTAGGAAGGACTGATGCTGAAGCTGAAGCTCCAATACTTGGCCACCTGATGTGAAGAACTGACTCATTAGAAAAGACCCTGATTCTAGGAAAGATTGAAGGCAGGAGAAAAGGGGACGACAGAAGATGAGATGGTTGGATGGCATCACTGACTCCACGGACATGAATTTGAGCAGGCTCCAGGAGTTGGTTATTGACAGGGAAGCCTGGCGGCCTGAAGTCCATGGAATCACAGTCAGATACGACTGAACGACTGAACTGAACTGAATTGAGAGTTAGAAAAACTGGAATTTTTGCTAGACAACTGTAACCTGTATAAAAAGATAAAAACTTTTATGGGAATTGAAGTCACTGTGACCTTCATAATTTTTCTATATGGCATTTGAGCATCACCTATTATCTTCCAAAGTGAACTTTTTGAATTATGGTTGAACTCTGCTAGGTTCAAAAATTCAAGCACAAAATGTTTGGTTTGTGTGTGCAGACTTTCCAGGCTACAAAGGGCTAAGTAAGAAAGAGAAGAATATATCTTGGAGTTACTGGATCATGAAAATTTATTTGCTGGTGAAGTTGGAATTTGAGGGTGATTTTGATGGATGTGTAGGTTTTGACTGAGTTGAAAGGACTAAAGGACACTTAATAACATAAGAATAGAATGAGTAAAAACTCAACTTGTACAAACATAGTAAATCTGTGAGATGTGGAAGAGATCAGCTAAGAGGTTATATGGCATATGGAAATAAAGTTCACGAAAATTAGAACAAATAGAGGCTAGTAATTCAGAACTTTCTATAGCAAGGGAGTCAGCCTTCATCACTCATGTTTGGCAGAAATTCAAATGATATAAGGGAAATGGGAAATAAATTTTATAGTCCAAAAATGTGGGGAGACTTCAGGTATGTCCCAATTGGAGAATGTTTTCTTTGCTTTTTCTTGAGATATAGTTGACTTACAGCATTATATGTTTCAGGTGTATAACAGTGCTTCACAAATTTTAGGGGTTACAATCCATCAGAGTTATTGTAAGATATTGGCTATATTCTCTGTGCTGTACAATATATATCTTCATGATTGGTGATTGTTGATATATGGAAGTTGGAACTAGGCTAATGATAAATGGAATATCTTACCTAATTAATGGTGAGAGACCATATTCTGCTTCCTCATGTTGGTCCTGACTTGGAAACAGAGGTAAAAATTGGAAAATTTGTAGTCATTTACCAAACCCTAATGATTTTGACTGCTGTAGATGCTGCAATTTGGCTTTCTAGATTCTTATGTGGTTCTGAATTCAAATGTCCCATAAGATCTGGCCACTATGCACATGAGTACCCAGTCATTTTATTGTGAATTATTGAGAAGTAAGTTTGGATAGAAATAAAGACCTATGAAGAAAAGGAAAGTTTAGTTAAAATTAATTTCTTACCCTCATTTTTACTAATCAACTAATCACAATATTATTACATAAGCAAAGAAACTTTGGTTTCTAAATGGGAAAAGAATTGGATAACTTGGATTGTGAGAAAAAGATGAATAAAGACTAATATGACTCTGTTTTTTGTTTGTTTGTTTGTTTTTTACTATTAAATTATGTACTTCTTTATTTGATACATTGCCCCAAGGGATAATACAGGAAAAAAAGTTTGGGAAGAGGCTTAAACCAACAGATATTTAAGCCAAAAAGGGATTTTTATTTTAATTTTGTTTTATATTGGAGAGTTGATTAATCATGTTGTATATCTTTCAGATGTACAGAAAAGTGAATTAATTATATATATACTTATATCCATCCACTCATTTCTTCTAGATTCTTTTTTTCCATATAGGTTTTTACAGAGTATTGAGTAGAGTTCCTTGTTATGTATTGTAGGTCCTTGTTGATTATCTAATTTATATATGCATGAGTACTCAATCACTCAGTCATGTCTGAATCTCTGTGACCCCATGTACTGTAGCCTATCAGNGAACACTGGAGTGGGTTGCCATTTCCTTCTCCAATGCATGAAAGTGAAAAGTGAAAGGGAAGTTGCTCAGTCATGTCCGACTTTTAGCGACCCCATGGACTGCAACCTACCAGGCTCCTCCATCCATGGGATTTTCCAGGCAAGAGTACTGGAGTGGGGTGCCAAATCCTTCTCCATAAGGCTCACAATTCAGAAAAATATAGTCTCAAGTATTATTATTAATAATTGATTAAACTTCATTAATTAAACTTAATCAATGAAGAAGTGGTGATAAAAAAAACTAAATAAACCTTTCAAATCACTGCAAAAACTAAACACAGAAAACAAATGACAAGTGACCATAAAAATAGAAAGACTCTTCGAAACCCCATGAACCACAGTCTGCCAGGTTCCTCTGTCCATGGGATTTCCCAGGCAGTAACACTGGAGTGAGGTGACGTGCCCTCCTCCAGAGGATCTTCCCAACCCAGGGATTGAACTCTTATGTCTCTTGCATTGGCAGACAGATTCTTTACCACTAGCACCACCTGGGAAGCCCTAAAAAGAATATGAGTAAAGCAAATATTAATTATAATACTAAAGTCAATGGCTTAAGCTTCTCTTAGAAAGACTGTCAGATTTGCTTTCAAGGTCTAAGTGCATATCATTTGCAAGAGATAAAGTAAGAAAAAAGAATGAAATAAAAGGATGGACAAAGACTACCAATGACTGATGCTGGAACCAGCCACTTAGGAAAAAAAAAAAATTATCTAGATTCTTGTTTCGTATCAAACATCAAAAATAAAGTACAAAGAGAGTAAATTTAGGGGGAAGGCAAATCATTAAAAACTAGAATAAAATACTATGTATAAATAATTTAATCAATATGGTTCTATACAAAATAATCTTCATATTATATAACTTCTGTGGTTCTCTCCTAAATCTGTAATCAAATATGATCCAAGAAACATGTGTAAGCATATATCTATAATTACCTTGCAAATCTTGATAAATTGGAGGCAATTTAAAGGTGTCACAGTGTAATAATTAAATAAGTGTACATGAGAAGTAATAGCTCTCTACATGTGGAAGAAACTTTTAGGATTAGACAGGAAAAATTTGATGATTTGATTAGATCAGATGAGAAAATCTTCATGTTAAAAAATTAAAAGAGAAAGAATAAACTGAAAAAAGTATGTTCAGCAAATACAGCAGCCAAATATTAATTTAACCAAGACATTTTAAAGAAATAACTGACAAAATGATGATCATCTGAATAGAAGAACAGGACCACTCCAAAGAAGAGAAATATATAATGAGGGTTGTTGAACTGCACCTGTGCAGAAAAGTATTCTTTCCACTGAGTTTATAGGCACATAGACCAGTGAGAGTTTGACAGAAGCAAAAAGCACATTGAGGTAGGACTTTGAGAAATTGAATGAAGGGGCTGTTTACAACCAGTAGATGGGGCTTAAGAAAACAACAAAGCCCAGTGAGGTACTCTGGAGTTGGCATAAGCTGGAAGCTGGAAGCTTTACCACTGGTGGCTCAGTGGTTAAGACTCTGCCTGCCAAGTAGGAGATGCAGATGGTCTCTAATATTCAGATCTGGCATGGTTTTAACTTCTTCATGTTTTTCTGCATTCTTCACATTTTCCTGACTTTTGAATTAGTGTTATCCTATTTGCAACAACCAAGCATCATGACGTCTTTCAGTCCCAACTCCCATCCTGCAACAGGTGAAGTGACAGAAACTCTGGGAGAGACCACGGACTTCTTAAGACCAAGGAGCCTGTCAGACGACAGAGCAGGAGTAAAGCCCTCGTCTTCTATCCTGTGTCAGCTCTTCCCAACTTGGCACTTGAGATCCACCTAGAAGAGGAGCTGACCAACCCACAGAGAGCTCTATCAACAAGAGCAGAGGTGCTCCATCTGGCCAGGGCATGCCAGTGCAATGAAGGAGGCTCCAGAGAAGCTGCGGACACCATCTTGGGGCAGTCTGGCTGGGCGAACAGAGACCCACCCTCCCCCAAACTCCCACATCACTGATATTCCCAATGCAGTAAGCTGATGACATACAAACGAGTTCTGTTCTGAGAGTGCATTCATAAGTCCAATTTGTTCCTAAGTCCAACAAAGTTGGCCTAGGTACCCAACTAACACAATTGACTATATATTAATAGTAATGTACTATAATAGGCTTATAACACTTTTACATAAAAAACAAACACCAAAAATAAAGAAAACACGTTAAATCATATAGTGCAGTGCCTTGAAAAGTACAGTAGGCCAGCTACATCACCACTGCTTTTACACTTGCTTCCAGACATCCTGGGCTTGAAATAAAGATACTGCTGTCCTCTATATAGTCCTGTACACTAAAGAACACAGAAGCACAACCATTTGTAGAGGATGCACGCACATGACAATGTATGCCAGACACGTGAACTAACTTCCAGGACTGGACTTGCGAGTACATGTTTGCATCTTTGAAAGTTCACAACGTAAAGGTTGATATGTAGGAGACTTACTGCAGTCTACAAAATCTAAGCCCTGCTCCTAAGGATGGTTCAGTGACACTTACTGGTTGAGTTGCTGCGTGTTCTTTGATGACAGGCTTTGGGAAACAGGAAGTTATTACTTTGTGGGTCCAGTTTTCCGGACTTTTCTCGAGAGGAAGTTGTAGAAGTTTCCTGCAAAACAATTTCCAGTTTTTATTCAGAAAGTTAGACTAGAAAAAAAATTGAGATCTCAACACTGACCATGGAAACACTTGTCAGATGGTCTGTTTCTTCCTCTATATTACAGGCTCTATGAAGGCAGGAATTTAGAATTACTACCATCCATTAACTCATTGATACAGTAATTCACTTTGTCATCTACTAACTCATAGATATAATAATTCATTTAGTAAAGAATATGAAATGAGTATCTTTATATTATGAAGAATAAAAATTATAATAATGACTAGAAATTGCATAAATTTTGAACTAACGCAATAAATGTTGAATGATGGAGACGTCCGTGTGGTCCAGTGGTTGAGAATCTACCTTTCAAGTCGGTGCATGCAGGTGTGATCCCTAGTCGGGGAACTAAGACCCCACATGCTGCCAGGCAACTAAGCCCATGTACTGCAACTACTGAGTCCAGGGACTCTGGAGTCAGGCATCACACCTAGAGAGGAGTCTGTGTGCCTCAATGAAAGATCCTCCAAGCTGTAACTAAGACTGCTGCTGCTGCTGCTGCTAAGCCGCTTCTAGACACAGCCAGAAATAAAAATTAAGTGTTGCGTGGTTATGTCAGCTGTTACCTGTCAGGTTCTCTGTTAGGCGTAGGACTATAGCTGTGAACAAGACAAAGGAGGACACCGATTTTGGAGAAAAGGCATTTTAGTGATGAAAGAACAACAGCAAACAAACAAAAAGTTGAAAGATAATAACAGAATAACACGTGCTGTGAAGAAAAGAACTAAAGCGTGACACGAATGAGAGGCCGGGAGGTATGATTCAGGGAACATGACCAAGTAAGTTCCATTGTTCTGGCTCATCATAGGCACTTAGAAACAGTCAATAAATGAATGTTATATAAAGAGATTTCTCGATATTAAGCCATCCTCGCATTCTTGAGTGTATCACATTTATCACATTTTTCTTATACTGCTGATTTCTGCCTGTGAAGATTTAATTTAGGACTTGAAAAATCAATATTCTTAAGTTAAATTCGGTTATTATCCTGTTATTGTTTTTCTACTTTGCCATATTGGTCAAATTTTATCTGTTTCTTTTTTCTACTACTAATTTGGAAACTCTGTACTGAATCTAGAAGCAGTACTTACTAAACCACACACTTGAACTCATCTCTCTATCAAGCCAGTGATAAAAGAGAAAACAAATGACCTTTTTTCAGATAAGATGAGAACTTGAAACAACTTACACTCACTCCCCTCTCCTCACCCTGGTATTTTAGAAACAGAGGACAGGGGAACAGAAGACTAGAGGCTGATGATGAGCATAATGCTATTAATTATTTTACTTCTCTTCCCAGAACTATTTTTATATTGTTTTCCTATTGCATAACTTTATTAGCCACACTGATTGTGACTTAATTCTTGAGTTATGTTGGCTTTATTAGTCATGACCATAATCCTTAGGAGAGAAAGACAGAGAGTGTGTGTCTGTTCCCTGAAAAACTGTGCAGATGGAAAGCTCCCTGAATATTTGCATGTCTGAGAATGTCTCTGTGGTCATCACATTTGAGTGATTTGCTGAGTATAGGATTTGGGAATATTGGTTAGTCTATCTAGAAACTCCAGTTGGCTCAAATGCTACCTGGGATTTAATGTTCTGGTGTAGAGGTTTGCTAAGGATATCTGCCGCCCTTTTCTGACAGGTCTATCTTGTTCAAAGCCAGGCTTGGCGGTGTTGATTCATTTCATGTGCCAAGTGCCTGACAGCTTTCAGCACCTGGTGCACTTCCCAGAGAGGAAGGAGGACCTACTGCTGCTTCTCCCTATGCTCCACGTAACCCATCTTTCCCTCTAGCCCCTGGCACTGGAGGAGGCAGTTCAGCTGGCCTCTGTCACACTCATTCCCCAGGCCTGTCCTACCTGTGTGGTCAACGGCAGGCTAATGAGCCCTTCCCTCAATCCAATCTTACCTGCACTATGTCATGCAGAAAGTCCTCATGGCTTCCAGAATATGGTTGGCCCCTCTCCATGGCTTCCTGTTCTGACATGCATTTCTCCCTATTGGTACTTTTTTTTCTCTGATAGAAATTTCTAAGAGGTGGGAGAGTTAATAAAGTGTACTCAGTAACCATGTAATCATCTGGAGCCAGAAGTTTACTCACAACCTTTTTTTCTTATTAAAACTACATCTAGTTCTGACACAAGGGAATCCTGCAAGAAATTCCACATATCAATTCCTTTTTACTTGTACACATCAGTGATCAAAACCAGAGAACTCATCTTCCTAGACATTCATTTTCCTTTTTTCAACAGTAGATGGCACTATATTAACCTGAACAAAATTTTCTCTAACAAGGGTAGCCCAGGAAATATGTTAAAGGAGAGAGATTATATGAGAGGGGACTTAAATATATTTAAAGAGATTATTGGTCTTCCTCAGTGGCTCAGAAGGTAGACTCTGCACTTCCAGTGCAGGGGTCCTGGGTTCAGTCCCTGGTCAGGGAACTAGACCCCACATGCCTCAACTAAGACTTCTCATGCCATAGCTAAACATCCGGCATGTGGCAACTAAGACCCAGTGCAGCCAAATAAGTAAGTAAGTTTTCCAAAAAGTATATTTATTGTGAAGTGAAGTTGCTCAGTCGTGTCCGACTCTTTGTGACACCATGGACTGTAGCCTACCAGGCTTCTCTGTCCATGGGATTTTCCATGCAAGAATACTGGAGTGGGTTACCATTTTTTTCTCCAGGGGATCTTCCCGACCCAGGGATCGAATCCAGGTCTCCCACATTGGAGGAAGGCACTTTAACCTCTGAGCCACCAGGGAAGCCCCATATTTATTGTTAAATTTCTTTATTTTAATCCTCTTGACAGAGCCCCATGTTCAAAACATGATTTAGAAACTGCTTGACATAAAAAGCCAACTGATAGCAGAAAAATCATAGAAATGGAGCACTTTTTTTTTTTTTTTTGGTCCAGATTACCTGCAAATGGCCGACGTCACATCCAGAAGTCTGTGCTAAGTTGCTTCAATTGTGTCCAACTCTTTGTGACCCCATGGACTGTAATCCACCAGGCTTCTTTGTCCATGGGATTCTCCAGGCAAAATATTGGAGTGGGTTGCCCGCCCTCCATCAGGGGATCTTCCTGACCCAGGGAATGAACCCATGTTTCTTGCATCTCCTGCCTTGTCTGGCAGGTTCTTTACCACTAGTGCCACTGGGGCAGCCCAACCAGAAGAGGGAATCTAACAAGACTTTGGACATTTAAAGAAATAGAGCCAGTCAGATCAACTGTCCTGGCTTCATCTCACTGTGCACCAGCCGTGGAGCCTCTCCTGTGGGCCAAGGCTTTCTGGGCCAGTCCTTCTCCTTCACAACTCCATGTCCCATGGCCAAAGCTGTCTCAGACATGAGACATGTGGCCTCTGCCACAAAGCCATCAGCTGAACACCTAGAGGCTTTGATAAGTTGCCTCTAACCAGGCTGCTGTCAAGCTCTTGGACAGTCATGAAGACTGAGGTGCTTCACTTTGACACCCTCTGCTATGAATCTGCTCTCTGGATGACTGCTACAGGGAAGAATGGAAATGTACTACCGTAAACAGAAGATGAGGTCCACACAGCAATTTTCTATCAGATGTGTACATAAGAAGCTACATAGCGGGACTTCCCTGGTGGTCCAGTGGTTAAGACTTCAGCTTCCAACGCAGGGTTTGATCCCTGGTGGGGGAGTTCAGATCCCACATGCCTCATGGCCAAATAACAAAAAAGTAAAACACAAACAATGTGGTAACAAATTTAATGAACACTGTAAAAATGGTCTACACCAAACTTCCTGGTGGCTCAGATGGTAAAGCGTCTGTCTACAATGCAGGAGACCCGGGTTCGATCCCTGGGTTGGGAAGATCCCCTGGAGAAGGAAATGGCAATCCACTCCAGGACTATTGCCTGGAAAATCCCATGGACAGAAGAGCCTAGTAGGCTACAGTCCATGGGGTCGGAAAGAGTCGGACATGACTGAGCGACTTCACATCAAACTTCCAATGTGACACAAATGAACCCAGCTATGAAACAGAAACAGAGTCAGGGACATAAAGAACAGACTGGTGGTTGCCAAGGGGGTGGGCTGTAGGCACAGGAGAGGGTTGGGTTGGGAGTTTGAGGTTAGCAGATGCAAACTAGTATATATAGGATGGATAGACAAAAAGATCCTACTATATAGCACAGGGCACTATATTCAATATCCTGTGATAAACCTTAATGGAAAAGATTATGAAAAAGAATGTGTATCTTTCTATCTATATATAACTGAGTCATTTTGCTGAATAGCAAAAATTAACACAATACTCTAATTCAATTACACAAAACAAATACAAGTAAAATTTAAAACAATGGTCCACATCAAAAAATCTTGTCTTGTTGTTCATTCGCTAAGGTTGTGTCCAACTCTTTGCGACTCCGTGTACTGCAGCACACTGGGCTTCGGTGTCCTTCACTATCTCCTGGAGTTTGCTCCAGTTCATGTCCATTGAGTCAGTGATGCCATCCAACCATCTCATCCTCTGTCACCCTCTTCTCCTGCCTTCAGTCTTTCCCAGCATCAGGGTCTTTTCCAGTGAGTCAACTCTGCATCAGATGGCCAGAGTACTGGAGCTTCAACTTCAGTATATCAGTCCTTCCAATGAATATTCAGTGCTGAATCTTAACAAACAAAACATCTATATGGCCCCTACAAGCTCCAAAATAGAGGCAATGCACAAGTTCAATGGGAAGGAAAGCGTGATAGCCCACTCCAGTATTCTTGCCTGGAGAATCTCATGGACAGAGTAGCCTGGCAGGCTACAGTCCATGGAGCCGCATAGAGCTGGACATGACTAAAGCGACTTAGCACGCACTTAGGAGGGCACAAGTCCTATGGATCTTCTATTTCCTGGACATTGACAAGGATCCAGTGTTCACCCAGACTCTGGGACAATCTCAAGGTATATATTCACTCTTTTTAATTCATAAAACCCTGAGCATAGTGTTTCCCTCACCAGAAAATCACAGTGGGCCTAGAGCAGAAAAAAAGGGTCATGAGATGAGCAGCATTAAGCCTCTTATGACCCTGGGCTGGTCAGTTAATTATTTGGTCTCAGAGTCCTCTTTTGTAGGCTGAAGGGGTGAACTTAACAGCTTCTATAATCACTTTCAGCTCTATACTTTTTAATATAATGGATGATTATGTTTAAAGACTCAAATGGCTACTGTCCTCTCTGAAGTGATCACAGTGCAGGTCACTCACGAGGAGAAAATATCTTCCCTTGGTTCTTGGGGGAAGTCTGGCTAGTCTCCAGCAAGGATGTCCTGGGTGGAGTGGTGTCTCATCAAAGGAATCTCTGTAGGAGCCCCTGTGAATGCTTGCATAGTACAGCTCCCCCGTCAGCCCACAGAACAAAACTCTTCTGTTTTTGCTCCCAAGGTGGGGCTGCTCTTGAGGCCGAGGGTTTGTCACTGAGGTTGTAGGCTGGCAAAGTCATTTCCAGACATGTTGCTCCTTGTTCTCATCAGAGGCTGTGACCCAGAGCCACAGTTCTGTGGGTGGGTGGCGTGCCCCATCATCACCTGGGTGGTAATCTCTACAGGTATCTGACCCCTTGGTGCCTGAGTGGGAAACGGGGTAGACTCACCAGGGAGCTCTCTTCAAGTAAGAACCAGTCATGTAACAACAGCCAACCTCAAGAAATAGGGGAAAAAACAAAAACAAAAAACCACGATCCACATGTAGCCAAGGAATAAAACTAGAATGAAGATGCAGAATTCTGCAGCATTTTGTACTATAGGCAACATTATTCTGGAATCCAAACTCCTCCCCCAAAGTTAGTCTCTAAGAAGGGTTCATTTTGCATACAGACACCCAGCATTGCTGACACAGCTTGATGCTTCTGGAGTTTGGTGACTGTACTACCCTTAAATACAAGCCTTCCCATTTTCTTTTTGAACTGAGATGCTATAGCTGTTCTAGTCTAAAGGAGCCACAAAACAGAATTCACTGCTCTCCTGGTCAAGGCTTGTCTCCTGTGGTTGGGTTGATCGCCCAGCAGTAGACTTGAACTTTAAGCCATAAAGATAAATAACTGTCCCCAGCAGATTGGTTCTGGGGTGGTCACATCATCATGTGGGATGCTGAGGCCACATGCATCCTCATATGGAGAGGAAGGGTAGAAACCATAAACCGAGGAGTCCTCCAAAAGTCCTCCTTCTCCTGTGGTCCCTCCATGACCACAGCCACCAAGTCCTTATAATTCCATCTTCTCAAATTTCCCCATTCTTGCTGCTTACATTCTAGTTCATAGTATTTCTTTTAGATTAGACTATTACAATGACCTATGAGGTCTAGGAAAAGTATTCTTATGAATATTTTTAACACATGGCCTGGTACAGCTGGATAGCCACATGTAAATGATTGAAGTTGAACCTCTTCCTCACACCATATACAACATTTAACTCAAAATAAATCACAGACCTACAAGTAAGAGCTACAGCTATAAAACTCTTAGAAAAAAATAGAGGAGTAAATATTCATGAGACTATTTCTCTAGAATCTTGGGCTAGAGAAAGACTTGGCAGATATGATATCAAAAGTACAAGTGACAAAAGAAAATATAGATAAATGGACTTCTCTGAAATTAAAAACCTTGTACTTTAACAGATACCATCAAGAAAGTGAACAGAAAACCCACAGAATTGAAGAAAATTTTACAGTTGAAGAATTGAAGGACACTTTACAATTGAAGAATATTTTACAATTCATATATATGATAAGAGACTAGCGTTAGGAATATATAAACAGTTTTACAATTCCATTATGAAAAGACAGATAATCCAATTTTTAAATGGACAAAGAATCTGATTTTGTATCTTATCAAAGAAGATATACAAGATGTCAAGAGACACATGAAAATGTAGTGAACATCATTAGCCATCAAGGAAATGCAAATCAAAACCACAATGAAATACCATTTTGCACCAACTAGGATAGCTACCATCGTACTTGCTTAACATCCACTAATATATGAAGATTTAGGAAAGTTAGAACCATTATACATTGCTGGTAGACATGTAAACTGATGCAGATGCTTCAGAAACAGCTTGGCAGTCCTTCAAAAAGTTAAATATAGAGCTATCAGGTGATACAGCAATTCTAATCTTAGGTATATACTCAAGAGAAAGGAAAATACACATTGACACAAAAACTTGTGCACAAATGTTTAAAGTAGCATTATACATTATAGCCTCAAAGTAGAAAAAACCCAAGCACTCATAAGCAAATGAAAAGGTGAATAAAATGTGGTATATCTATACAATGGAATATTACTTGGCAATAAAAAGGAATGGGGTACTAATATATTCTGCAAGCATAGATTCCTGAAAACATTAAGTGCAAAAAGTCAGTGACAAAAGACCACATATTATATGATTCCATGTATAGTAAATGTCCAGAATAGGCAAATCTATACAGACAGAAAATAGATTAGCAGAAGATTATGGATGGATCAGTAGTGCAGTGGGGAGGTGGGAATGAGGAATGACTACTAATGGGTGGTTTTAGTGGTGATGAAAACATTCTAAAATCAGATAGTGGTGGGACCTCCCTGGTAGTCCAGTGGTTAAGTGTCTGCCTTGCAATGCAAGGGACATGGCTCAATCCCTGATCAGGGAACTAAGATCCCACACACTGCAGAGCAACTAAGCCCACACACCACAACTAGAGTCCTCTCGCTTTAACCAAAGATTCCACATGATGCAATGAAGAGCCCTGGTGCTGCAACAAAGATCCCTTAGTGCTGCAACTAAGACCAGATACAGTTTGATAAAATCAGATAGGGTGAAGGTTACACCACTCTGAAAATGCACTAAAACCCACTTGACACCCCACCATGTGCGTGCTCAGTCCTGTCTGACTCTTTGCAACCCCAGACTGTAACCCATCAGGCCTTTCTGTCCGTGGGATTTCCCATGCAAGAATACTGAAGTGGGTTGCCATTTCCTTCTCCAGGAGCTCTTCCCACCCCAGGGATCAAACATGAGTCTCCTCTGTCTCCTGCACTGGCAGGCAGATTCTTTCCCACTGCACTACCTGGTAAGCAAAAACCACTTAATAGTAAGCGAACCGTATAGTGTGTGAATTATATCTTACCAAAACCATTTAAAATGGAATATTCACCTATTCATTCATTGATTCACAAGTTCCCTGTCCCCAGTCTGCACTTTGATGCTTCTGCACTCAGCTGACATGAGATAATGTCAGATAATACTCATGCAACTTCCTCATTAAACCTATGATGATTCAAGATCAAATTCAAACTCCTTGGCAGATCATTGTAGGTCCTTCCTTCTCTAATGCTATCCATACTGACTCAAGCCTCCATTGCACCCAGTTATACTTCCTATCAGTGGACCCTCTTGTGTCCTGTCCTATCTATGCCGTTACCCATCTTGACTATTCTTCATTCTTCAAGAATCAGTATAGATGTCACTATCCCTGTAGTGATGTTTCCATGAAAACTAGCTGCCCCTCAGACAATAATGGGCTTTCTTTCCCAATAAGAGTCAAGGAAGGCTTAAACGTAGAGAGGCATTGAGATGGTTGTCTACGTTTTTTTTTTAATTGGAATATAGTTGATTTACAATATTGTGTTAATTTCTGCTGTACAGTAAAGACAATCAGCCATGCATATACATATATCCCCTCTATGTCACCACAGGGCATTGCATACATGCTATACAGTATGTTCTCATTAGTTATCTATTTTATACCCAGTAGTGCATATATGTCTACAAAGTCATCCTGCTAAGACCATCCCTTCATTACTCTTCTTCTCAACTATTCTTACATGTTTGTTTTTTCAAACACATCATCAAATTATATTGTGTGGTTAAAAAAATATTGTTCTTACTAATTTTGGGAGAGCAACCCTAAATCTTAAAACAACTCCAGGGAATACCACTTTTCTAAAAAGTGGCTATTTTTCTCCAAAAATAGGGTCTGTATTTCTAATTGTTTAATAGAAATGCCCCTCGATGGAACTTTTACCATATTATACCACAATGGGATTTTTAGAAAGATGAGATAATATATGCAAAGTACCTGGTTCATTGACCAGCAAGAACCCTGAGAAACCAGTTAGTTACAAGAGTGTCAATCTGTCTCCCAAATATTTTTCAATTCTATTGTTTCCTTTTAACAGTGTAGAAATGTATTACAATAAATAATACGGCAAAACACACAAAGGTGTGTGTACAAAGATCTTTATCACTACATTATTTGTAATAGAAAACATGAAGGGAGATGTTCCATGATGGGGAAGCGATTGAAGATGTTACAGCAGGTTCATCAGTACCATTTTTTCTAGATTCCATATATGAGTTAATATAAGATACCTATTTTTCTCTTTCAAGTGAACATTTCAACTGAACATTTGTGTACTTACTTCATTCTGTATGACAGGCTATAGGTTCATCCACCTCCCCAGAACTGATTCAAATTCATTCTTTTTTATGGCTGAGTAATATTCCATTGCCTGGAGAATCTCACGGACAGAANAGCTTGATGCTTCTGGAGTTTGGTGACTGTACTACCCTTAAATACAAGCCTTCCCATTTTCTTTTTGAACTGAGATGCTATAGCTGCTCTAGTCTAAAGGAGCCACAAAACAGAATTCACTGCTCTCCTGGTCAAGGCTTGTCTCCTGTGGTTGGGTTGATCGCCCAGCAGTAGACTTGAACTTTAAGCCATAAAGATAAATAACTGTCCCCAGCAGATTGGTTCTGGGGTGGTCACATCATCATGTGGGATGCTGAGGCCACATGCATCCTCATATGGAGAGGAAGGGTAGAAACCATAAACCGAGGAGTCCTCCAAAAGTCCTCCTTCTCCTGTGGTCCCTCCATGACCACAGCCACCAAGTCCTTATAATTCCATCTTCTCAAATTTCCCCATTCTTGCTGCTTACATTCTAGTTCATAGTATTTCTTTTAGATTAGACTATTACAATGACCTATGAGGTCTAGGAAAAGTATTCTTATGAATATTTTTAACACATGGCCTGGTACAGCTGGATAGCCACATGTAAATGATTGAAGTTGAACCTCTTCCTCACACCATATACAACATTTAACTCAAAATAAATCACAGACCTACAAGTAAGAGCTACAGCTATAAAACTCTTAGAAAAAAATAGAGGAGTAAATATTCATGAGACTATTTCTCTAGAATCTTGGGCTAGAGAAAGACTTGGCAGATATGATATCAAAAGTACAAGTGACAAAAGAAAATATAGATAAATGGACTTCTCTGAAATTAAAAACCTTGTACTTTAACAGATACCATCAAGAAAGTGAACAGAAAACCCACAGAATTGAAGAAAATTTTACAGTTGAAGAATTGAAGGACACTTTACAATTGAAGAATATTTTACAATTCATATATATGATAAGAGACTAGCGTTAGGAATATATAAACAGTTTTACAATTCCATTATGAAAAGACAGATAATCCAATTTTTAAATGGACAAAGAATCTGATTTTGTATCTTATCAAAGAAGATATACAAGATGTCAAGAGACACATGAAAATGTAGTGAACATCATTAGCCATCAAGGAAATGCAAATCAAAACCACAATGAAATACCATTTTGCACCAACTAGGATGGCTACCATCGTACTTGCTTAACATCCACTAATATATGAAGATTTAGGAAAGTTAGAACCATTATACATTGCTGGTAGACATGTAAACTGATGCAGATGCTTCAGAAACAGCTTGGCAGTCCTTCAAAAAGTTAAATATAGAGCTATCAGGTGATACAGCAATTCTAATCTTAGGTATATACTCAAGAGAAAGGAAAATACACATTGACACAAAAACTTGTGCACAAATGTTTAAAGTAGCATTATACATTATAGCCTCAAAGTAGAAAAAACCCAAGCACTCATAAGCAAATGAAAAGGTGAATAAAATGTGGTATATCTATACAATGGAATATTACTTGGCAATAAAAAGGAATGGGGTACTAATATATTCTGCAAGCATAGATTCCTGAAAACATTAAGTGCAAAAAGTCAGTGACAAAAGACCACATATTATATGATTCCATGTATAGTAAATGTCCAGAATAGGCAAATCTATACAGACAGAAAATAGATTAGCAGAAGATTATGGATGGATCAGTAGTGCAGTGGGGAGGTGGGAATGAGGAATGACTACTAATGGGTGGTTTTAGTGGTGATGAAAACATTCTAAAATCAGATAGTGGTGGGACCTCCCTGGTAGTCCAGTGGTTAAGTGTCTGCCTTGCAATGCAAGGGACATGGCTCAATCCCTGATCAGGGAACTAAGATCCCACACACTGCAGAGCAACTAAGCCCACACACCACAACTAGAGTCCTCTCGCTTTAACCAAAGATTCCACATGATGCAATGAAGAGCCCTGGTGCTGCAACAAAGATCCCTTAGTGCTGCAACTAAGACCAGATACAGTTTGATAAAATCAGATAGGGTGAAGGTTACACCACTCTGAAAATGCACTAAAACCCACTTGACACCCCACCATGTGCGTGCTCAGTCCTGTCTGACTCTTTGCAACCCCAGACTGTAACCCATCAGGCCTTTCTGTCCGTGGGATTTCCCATGCAAGAATACTGAAGTGGGTTGCCATTTCCTTCTCCAGGAGCTCTTCCCACCCCAGGGATCAAACATGAGTCTCCTCTGTCTCCTGCACTGGCAGGCAGATTCTTTCCCACTGCACTACCTGGTAAGCAAAAACCACTTAATAGTAAGCGAACCATATAGTGTGTGAATTATATCTTACCAAAACCATTTAAAATGGAATATTCACCTATTCATTCATTGATTCACAAGTTCCCTGTCCCCAGTCTGCACTTTGATGCTTCTGCACTCAGCTGACATGAGATAATGTCAGATAATACTCATGCAACTTCCTCATTAAACCTATGATGATTCAAGATCAAATTCAAACTCCTTGGCAGATCATTGTAGGTCCTTCCTTCTCTAATGCTATCCATACTGACTCAAGCCTTCATTGCACCCAGTTATACTTCCTATCAGTGGACCCTCTTGTGTCCTGTCCTATCTATGCCGTTACCCATCTTGACTATTCTTCATTCTTCAAGAATCAGTATAGATGTCACTATCCCTGTAGTGATGTTTCCATGAAAACTAGCTGCCCCTCAGACAATAATGGGCTTTCTTTCCCAATAAGAGTCAAGGAAGGCTTAAACGTAGAGAGGCATTGAGATGGTTGTCTACGTTTTTTTTTTAATTGGAATATAGTTGATTTACAATATTGTGTTAATTTCTGCTGTACAGTAAAGACAATCAGCCATGCATATACATATATCCCCTCTATGTCACCACAGGGCATTGCATACATGCTATACAGTATGTTCTCATTAGTTATCTATTTTATACCCAGTAGTGCATATATGTCTACAAAGTCATCCTGCTAAGACCATCCCTTCATTACTCTTCTTCTCAACTATTCTTACATGTTTGTTTTTTCAAACACATCATCAAATTATATTGTGTGGTTAAAAAAATATTGTTCTTACTAATTTTGGGAGAGCAACCCTAAATCTTAAAACAACTCCAGGGA
Source organism: Oreotragus oreotragus (assembly GCA_006410675.1). Classification (NCBI taxonomy): domain Eukaryota; kingdom Metazoa; phylum Chordata; class Mammalia; order Artiodactyla; family Bovidae; genus Oreotragus; species Oreotragus oreotragus. Next base: position 85,340 of record SJYX01009231.1, on the reverse strand, counting down.
ATACCACTTTTCTAAAAAGTGGCTATTTTTCTCCAAAAATAGGGTCTGTATTTCTAATTGTTTAATAGAAATGCCCCTCGATGGAACTTTTACCATATTATACCACAATGGGATTTTTAGAAAGATGAGATAATATATGCAAAGTACCTGGTTCATTGACCAGCAAGAACCCTGAGAAACCAGTTAGTTACAAGAGTGTCAATCTGTCTCCCAAATATTTTTCAATTCTATTGTTTCCTTTTAACAGTGTAGAAATGTATTATAGTAAATAATACGGCAAAACACACAAAGGTGTGTGTACAAAGATCTTTATCACTACATTATTTGTAATAGAAAACATGAAGGGAGATGTTCCATGATGGGGAAGCGATTGAAGATGTTACAGCAGGTTCATCAGTACCATTTTTTCTAGATTCCATATATGAGTTAATATAAGATACCTATTTTTCTCTTTCAAGTGAACATTTCAACTGAACATTTGTGTACTTACTTCATTCTGTATGACAGGCTATAGGTTCATCCACCTCCCCAGAACTGATTCAAATTCATTCTTTTTTATGGCTGAGTAATATTCCATTGCCTGGAGAATCTCACGGACAGAATAGCCTGGTGGCCTGCAATCCATGGGGTCACAAAGAGTCAGGCACGACTGGGTGACTAACACTTGCTTACTTACTAATATTCCGTTGCGTATATGTACCACATCTTCTTTATCCATTCATCTGTCAATGGACATCTAGGTTGCTTTCAAATGGAGACATGGATGTACAGAATGGATTTGTGGAAACAGTCGGGGAGGGAGAGAGTGAGATGAATGGAGAAAGTAGCATTAACATAAATAAACTATCATGTGTAAATGGCTAGCTGGTGAGAAGTTGCTGTATAACACAGGGAACCCAGTCTGACATACTGTGATGACTTAGAGGAATAGAATGATATGGGGGAAGGGAAAGGAGGCTCAATAGGGAGGGAATATATGTATAATTATAGCTGATACATGTTGTTGTATGGCAGAAACCAACACAGTATTGTAAAAAAAATTTTTTTAAATAAAGGTAAATAAAAAGGTGTTATAACAGGAAGTTTCTGTTTCTGGAAGTAGGATGGATTTGTTACTTTGATCCCTCTGCTTACAACAAATAAAAGTGTTGGATGGAAATGTAAAGGTATCAATGAAATAGCAAATGAGTAAGAAATTCTCAAAGGCTAAAAAGTAAATAAATGCTGCACCAAAACTTTCCCAAGAAGTAAGCAGATCCCTGAAGCTGGCTGTTGCCCTGAATCATTTTATGAACTGACTGAATGTAAACTTCATCTTCTATAGGTTTATGGGTATTGGGAGCAGACAGGAAGCCCTAGTTCCTTCTCAAGATGAGAAGTTTAATAGGATTCTCCTCTTACATAGAGGGAGCCCCAAAGGATTTTAACCTCATTTTAAATGTGAACTGGAAGTAAATCCATCCCACTCTCAGGAACTGCATGAAAATTGTCAGTCTGGAAATGGCCCTAAATGGAAGGGGGGAAAGCCTTTCCGATTTGCTGGGGAATAATAATTACCAGATGGCCCTCACAAGAGTTGGCAACCCTAATTCATACCACATGGATGTCTTTAAAAACCTCTAGATGAGAATTTAGTTTAAAATGGTTCCAGGTTAGTAGTGTCCCAACCACCTGGTGGAAGCAAATTCGAATCTTCTCTGGGGAAAGGAACCAGCTTTGACTTAAGTCACTGAGAGTCCGGCAGAAAAAGTGACAGGTCTTATGAGATTTCAGAGAAAAAAGTAAAACTAAATTTTTGTCTAATGTAAAACACACATTGGAACGAGGCACCATGAGAGAGAACCAAAGTAGCAATACACATCAAAATCAGACCTGCAAAGACTTCAAATGGTGGAAATATCAGATGCAAAATTAATATATTTAATATTTTTAAGAAATAAAAGAAGTGCCTGAAAATTTTAAGGAGAGAGAAACTATGAAAATTTCTGAGCATATCTGAAAAAGAACTAAGATAGTTAAAAATAAAATTAATAATATTAAAAAAATAAGTAAAAAGTTTAAACAGTAGGTTGGATGACACTGATGGGAAGATCAAAGAAATGAAATATGGATCAGAAAAAGTACTACCCAGATGGCAACAAAAAGAGGTGAAAAATGTGAAAAAGAGATTAAGAAATATTAAGACAGAGTGAGAAAGCATAACATCTAATCCAAGTTCCAGAAAGAAGGACTAGAAATCACTGAAAGAGACACACTGCATGTGATAATGTCTGAAATTTCCAGTCCTGATGAAAGATATCAACCCACAGATCAATGAAACCCAATGAATCTCAAATAAGATGAACAAAGAGAAATGCACACTTATTAGTTCCTAGTGAAACTACTGAACATCAAAATATACTAAAGGTTTCTCTGGAGAGAAAAGACAATCTTTGAGCAAGCAACAATTAAACTTAAAACTCACATTTCAACTGCAATTATCTATGTCCAATGACAGTGAAATAATTAATTCACTGTGTCAAGAGAAAATAACCATCAACATAAAATTGTACATCAGCTAAAATACCTTTAAAGAATGAGTAAAGTGAAAGTCTTCTCATATAGAAAATTTGAGGAAATTTGCCACCAGCATATTTTCACTAAAGAAAATCCCTCCAAAAAGTGTTTTAGGGGGAAGCAAAGTGATCCCAGATTGAAAGTCTATAGTACAAAGAATGGTGATAATAGGAAAGAGTAAATATTTGGGTAAATTTAAACAAAAACATGACTTTGAAATAATTATAATACCTGTGGCTTTATAAATTAAAATAGAGAAAATCACCTGAAAACAATATAAGACAGGAAAGAGTGCTTTTGGAATGAAAATGTTCAATGACTTTTGTATTGTTCAGAAAGTAGGGCAATTAGCCAATAAGAGGAAATATAAAACATAAAGATCAGAAAAGAGGAAGAAACAATCCTCATTTGCAGACAACATGATTGTCTATGCTGAAAATCCCTAGTCATCTATAAAAATAATTCCTAGAGATATAATGAGTTCAGCACTTCACAGGATACAAAATAAACATACAAAAATCAATAGTATTTCTATCTACTATCAATGAACATGTGGACACCAAAATTAAAATGCATACCCATTGCAGTCACTCAAAAATAAATACTTTAGGTATAAATGCAACAAAATATGTATAGGACTTGTATGTTGCAAACCTCAAAACACTAATGAAATAAATAAAAAAATGAAATAAATGAAAAAATAAATTAAAAAGTGAAAGTGTTAGTCACTCAGTCATGTCCAACTCTTTGGACCCCACCAGGCTCCTCTATCCATAGGATTTCCCAGGCAAGAATACAGGAGTGGGTTGTCATTTCCTTATCCAGGGGATCTTCCCAACCCAAGGATCGAACCCATGACTCCTGCCTCATCTCCTGCATTGCAGGCAGATTCTTTAGCACTGAGCTACTCTACTCAAGGCACTGTGATGACCTAAATGGAAAGGAATCCAAAAGAGAATAAATATATGTATATACATAACTGATTCACTTTGCTGTATAGCAGGAAATTAACACAACGTTGTAAAGCAACTATATTCCAATAAAAAAATTTTTTTTTAAAAGTAGAACTGAGATTTCCAGTTCTGAGACACAATAGGGTCAACTCACTTTCCTCCTCCTTTAGAAATGCAACTAAATACCCTGAAAACTATTCAACAGATAATAAAAAGATTCTGAATGCCAGCAAGAAGAAGCTAACTGGCAAGAGACCCCAGCACTTACTGAATGATAATAACGTGAATTCTTTGTGCTATCTCATTAAGTACTACATACCCAGTGGAGAAGAATATTCCAGTATTCTTGCCTAGAGAAACCCATGGACAGAGGAGCCTGGCGGGCTGCAGTTCCTGGGGTTACAAAGAGGCAGACATGACTGAGTGACCGAACAACTATACACCCAGACCAAGTGCTGGAGACCTGCAACCCAGCACGGCCAGCAGGCAGACAAGAAAGAAAGAAGCAACAGTGCTCTCTCTGGTCTTTCCAAAGACCAGGAAACGGGAAACACCAATACCAGCACCTAGCAAAATCCCCAGCCCCTGCCCTACAACCAGGCAACTAACAGGAGGTGTGACCTGCCTGCTGTGGCAGGTGTCCCAGCCCCGGTCCTACAGCTCCGGCATCACTGGCAGGTGGTCCGATCTACCTGCAGCAGTGGCAGCAGCCAAGCCCCAGGCCGACCCAGCCCCCACTCTATTACTGGGCACAAGCAGGAGTCGACCTGTCTACTGGGGCAGGATCAGCTGCGTGTTTCATTTTCTGCCGTCCACCTGGTGGCCAAAGAGACCCAGGCCCAGCAGCTTCTGCACATCCCCACCCTCAGTGGCAGATGGTCACCAGTGACACCAGGCAGGCCAGAGAGGCAGAGCTGCAGGGAGTAAAGGAGAAATCTAGCTGTGCCAGAAAAATGAAGCAGACCAGAATAGCATTGCAAGGGCTCTGAAAACTAAAATGTCATTACTACCAAAGCCCACAAGAGCAGTACAGAACTATATGTTAAAACAGCAGATTTAACCAGATCAAGAGATCCCCTCCCAACAGAATCATGAAAATGTCCAAGATAAAATCAAGTCATTTCTAATATCAAGAACCAGGAAAGAAATGATTTGAATAAGAAAAGACAATCACCAATGCCAGTATCAAGACGAATCAAATGTCAGAATTACTTGATGAGGATTATAAAGCAGTCATGGTAAAAATGCTTCAACCATCATTGACAAATTCTCTTGATACCAATGAAAAACTGAGAGACATAAACCAAGAACCATAATTTTTGTTTAAGAAACAAATGGAGGTTAGAGAACTGATATAAGAAACTCAAAAAAAATTAGATACCTCATAATTAAACTTCTGCAAATCTGAAGACAAAGAAAGAAGTTCTTTAAAAAAAGGGAGCGAGAAATGATACACTATTTCCTCCCCCAAAAAAGACCAAGTCAAAAGACAGGTTTCACATCTGAAAACATGGAAAGTAACAGGAAAGGAAACAATATTTTTCAAGAACAGGAAAATTCATGCCAACTAAAAATCCCATATTCATTGAGATGAAAGACCCTTCAGAAACGAAGGGAAAATAAATATATTCTCAGAGCTAGGAAAAATTAAAAGAATGTGTGGCTAGAAGATGTACCTTTAAAGAATGGTTCAGAGAAGCTATCCAAATAAAAAGAAAATAATAAAACAGCTGAAAACTTCAGAAAGGAAAGAAAAGCAGAAGGGTAAAATGGTTAGTTGCTCAGTCATGTTCAACTCTTTGTGACCCCATGGACTCATGCAGGAGCTCACCAGGCTCCTCTGTCCATGGAATTCTCCAAGCAAGAATACTGGAGTGGGTTGCCATTCCCTTCTCCAGGGGATCTTCCCAACCCTGGAATCGAAGCTGGGTCTCCTGCATTGCAGGCAGATTCTTTACTGTTTGAGCCACCAGGGAAGCCAAGGAGTAAACATAATAGATTAGTTTTTCTCTTCATGAGTCTCTTTAACCATATTTTATGGTTGAAGCAAAAGTTATAATGTCACCTGATGAGGTACTCAATGGATGTAGAGGAAATATTTAAGACAAGGGAGAGTAAAGGGGTATAAATGAAGTCAGTTTTCTACACTTCACTCAAAATAGGAAAATGTTTGTACCAATATGGTAATATCCAATACATATACAATTTGATATGATAGCAACCACAGTGAAAATTATAGAGATATACTGAAGAATTTTATAAATAAATCAAAATAGAATCCCGGAAAATGTGCAAGTAATCCACAGGAGGGCAAAAGAAAAGCAACGAAGGAACAAGAAATAGAGTGAACAAACAGAAACCAAATACAGCAAGTCCTTTACATACAAAGGAGTTCCATTCTGAGAGTGTGTTCATAGGTACAATTTGCTCATGAGTTCAGCACAGTTAGTCTAGGTACCCAACTAACACAGTCGGCTATATAGTACTGTACTGTAACAGGTTTATAATACTTTTCACCCAAATAATACACTCAAAAACAAAACAAAAAGTAAACCATTTAAAATCTTACAGTATAGTACCTTGAGAAGTACAGGAATACAGTACAACAGCAGGCACACAGGGGCTGGCATCGAGCGAACAGGCAAGAAGAGTTACTGACTGGAGGAGGGAGAGGAGGTGGGAGATGGTAGAGCTGAAGGGTCGTCAGCAGTAGGAGAAAGAGGGCAAGCTGAGATGTCCTTCGCACCTGATGTTGATGACACAGGTTCTGGTAACTTGTTGCATTAAATTCTATTACCCTCTTGCTTCCAGACATCCTGGGCTTGAAATAAAGATCCTGCACTACTGTTCTCTACATAGCCAGTCAGTCAGTTGCTTAGTAGTGTCTGACTCTTTGCGACCCCATGGACTGCAGCACACCAGGCTTCCCTGTCCGTCACCAACTCCCAGANCTTGTTGCATTAAATTCTATTACCCTCTTGCTTCCAGACATCCTGGGCTTGAAATAAAGATCCTGCACTACTGTTCTCTACATAGCCAGTCAGTCAGTTGCTTAGTAGTGTCTGACTCTTTGCGACCCCATGGACTGCAGCACACCAGGCTTCCCTGTCCGTCACCAACTCCCAGAGTTTACTTAAACTCATGTCCATTTAGTCGGTGATGCCATCCACACAATACTGTACAGCAAAATTGCACACAAGCACAACCGCTTGTAGAGGATGCACACACGTGACAGTGTACGCCACACACATGAACTAACTTGTGCAATGGGACATGAGCATGTACGTTTGCATCTTTGAAAGTTCCCAAGTTGAAGGTTCGTATGTGAAGGGGGACAGTAAAGTGACTTACTGTGACAAAGTGGCAGACTTAAGGCCTAACATCTTTACCACTGAGCCACCTGGGAACCCCAGTAACCAGGGGGCTGGATGGATACAAAGAATAAGGAGAAGCTTTAGGTGGTTTGAAATGTACATATGAAGAGCCACAGTGAAAACAGAGTAGGAGGGCTTCCCTGGTGGTCCAGTAGTTAAGACTTTGCCTTCCAAGGCAGGGCATGTGGGTTTGATCCCTGGTTAGGTTTGATCCCTGGTTGGGAAGAAGAAAGGAACGACAGAGGATGAGGTGGTTGGATGGCATCACTGACTCAATGGACATGAGTCTGAGCAAGCTCTAGGAGTTGGTGATGGACAGGCAAGCCTGGCTTGCTACAGTCCATGGTGTCGCAGAGTTGGACACGATTGAGCGACTGAATTGACTGGTGAGCTATGATCCTACCTGGCCCATGGCCAAAAAAAAACAAAACATAAAACAGAAGCAAAGTCGTAATGAATTCAATAAAGACTTTTTAAAAATGGTCCACATTAAAAAAAAAAATCTTAAAAAAATGAAAGAACACAGAGTAGGAAAGGTAGATGGTTTGTTTACTGCTACTTCATAATACCCCTTCTTCTCTTGCTTTTCTTTCCACCAGACCCCTTTTCCCTAATCAAATGCTGTCCTGTCAGAACTAATGAAACTCAAAAGACCAGCTTCCAGGCAAATAGCTCCAGATGTCTTTGACAACAGAAACAGCGACCAGAAATCATGTGAAGTTTTGGAAGCGGCAAGTGCCCCAAACTGTACCTGTGGGCCACCCCTCCCGCTTCCTGCACGTGGACCACCTAGGCTCCCTCCCCATTCTCCCCCCACACTGGGGATGTGGCTGGCTCTGTGGGAGTCCTGGAGCCCCAACCATCCCTCCCAGGGGCTGCTCTCAGTCTCCACAAGCTGCTCTTCTGTGGCAGGAAGGGGCAGGCGGCCAAAGGATTGGGTTTCCCACTTGCCAAGGAAGCCTGGGCCTCAAAGCCACAGGCTGAGCGGGCTCGCAGGCAGCTAAATGAAGGGACCCATCTGCTCCCGGAGGGCCCTGACCGCCCTCTCTCCACCCAACAGCACATGCCAGAGACTGAGACGGCTGCTCCGACCTCAGTGCCTCCTGAGTCACTCTGTGTGAGTGATGACTTGCCCTAACCAGTAATTTGAATTCATAAAGAGAAGCAGGGTCTTCCACAAAATGAAGGCTGTTCCCATGTGGATCAAAGCATCCTGAGTCCTCTTAGGAAGGCGGCCCCAAAGGGAGGACCTGCCCCAGGTCTGGTCTCATCTGCTGCCGCCCTATTCCCAGAAGGAGTATCCAGTGACTCTGGACCCCAACCAGTGGGAATGCCAAAAGCAATGTCCAATGTAAACCCATGGGTTGGCCACCCCCCCAAAAAAAAAACCAATGCAAGCTCAGGTTATGTCAATAAAAGCTCAACATCAAGGGTGGCCTCATTATGTTCATTTATGCAACCATTCTTTCCACAATATTTATAGAGTCACTAGCATGCGCCAGTACCCAATCTCATCCAGTGCCATGAAGAGTGCCAGCTCTCAGATGGATAAACACTGCTTCAGGCCTCTTTGGTGATCTGCTAATACTTAGCTAGAGAGAAACTGAGAAACAAATGAGATGGGAGGTGTCAGATTGCATTCAGAAACTTTGTGTCCCCCAACCCCATAATCTCTCTCCCCTGGATCTATCTGATCAAGAGCAAATAATACCAATCTGTGTAGAGTCTGAGGCTGGAGAAATGCCAGGGTGGTTACTTCCTAGATTAGAGAATTGTAGGTATCCACGTGCTTGCAGGTAAGACGTCTTGTGATACTGGGCAGTGCAGGGGGTAGAAGGAGAAAGAGGAGCATGGCCGGTGGCCAAGAGCCAGAGCCCCCACATCCTAGTGCAGAACACTGAGAAATCCAATAGCAGAGACTGCTCTGGTGGTCCAATAGCTAAGACTTTGTGCTCTTAATGCAGGAGGCCTGGGTTTAATCCCTGGTCAGGGAACTAGATCCCCACATGCCATAACTATAAGACCCTGTGTGCCCCAACTAAGACCTGGAGCAGCCAAATAAAACAATATTTTAAAAAAGAGAGAGAGAAAAAGAAATCCAAGAACTTATTTGACCTTGGTTGTCCAAGTACTTGTGTTTGTCGAGGGAGAAGTTCACCATCACCCTAATACCAAAACCTGACAACAATGCCACAAAAAAAGAAAAATTATAGGCCAACATCACTGATGAACATAGATGCAAAAATCCTTAACAAAATTCTAGCGATCAGAATCCAAAAACACATTAAAAAGATCATACACCATGACCAAGTGGGCTTTATCCCAGGGATGCAAGGATTCTTCAATATCTGCAAATCAATCAATGTAATACACCACCCTAACAAATTGAAAAATAAAAGCCATATGATTGTCTCAATAGATGCAAAGAAAGCCTTTGACAAAATTCAACATCCATTTATGATAAAAACTCTTCAGAAAGCAGGAATAGAAGGAACATACCTCAACATAACAAAAGCTATATATGACAAACCCACAGCAAACATTATCCTCAATGGTAAAAAAAAAAAATTGAAAGCATTTCCCCCAAAGTCAGGAACAAGACAAGGATGCCCACTTTCACCACTATTATTCAACATAGTTTTGGAAGTTTTAGACACAGCAATCAGAGCAGAAAAAGAAATAAAAGGAATTCAAATTGGAAAAGAAGAAGTAAAACTCTCACTGTTTGCAGATAACATGATCCTCTACATCAGTTCAGTTCAGTTCAGTCACAAACAACCCTAAAGACTCCACCAGAAAATTACTAGAGCTAATCAATGAATATAGTAAAGTTACAGGATATAAAATCAACACACAGAAATCCCTTGCATTCCTATACACTAATAATGAGAAAATAGAAGGAGAAATTAAGGAAACAATCCCATTCACCATTGCAATGAAAACAATAAAATACTTAGGAATATATCTACCTAAAGAAACTACTATATATAGGTGAAATATATAGGTGAAAAGAAATCAAAGAGGACACTAATAGCTGGGGAAATATACCATGTTCATGGATCAGAAGAATCAATATAGTGAAAATGAGTATACTACTCAAAGCAATCTATAGATTCAATGAATCCCTATCAAGCTACCAATGATATTTTTCACAGAGCTAGAACAAATAATTTCACAATTTGTGTGGAAATACAAAAAACCTCGAATAGCCAAAGCAATCTTGAGAAAGAAGAATGGAACTGGAGGAATCAACCTGCTTGACAACAGGCTTTACTACAAAGCCACAATCATCCCTGGAATTCTCCAGGCAAGAACACTGGAGTGGGTTGCCATTTCCTTCTCCAATGCATGAAAGTGAAAAGTGAAAGTGAAGTTACTCAGTTGTGTCTGACCCTTAGCGACCCCATGGACTGCAGCCTACCAGGCTCCTCAGTCCATGGGATTTTCCAGGCAAGAGTACTGGAGTGGGTTGCCATTTCCTTCTCTGGAGACCTCAACTAAAAATCTTAATTTATTTACTTAAAAAAAATTGCAATATATAGTAGGACTATGTGTAACTTTGTTCTGTATTTTCCAAGTCTCTTTTAAATGTGTTACCATACTTTCATAATTTAAAAAATAAGAAAGAGAGAAAAAAAAGAAATGTTTTTAGTCCAAACTGAGATGTTATGTAAGTAATATGCCTGGTTTCAAAAGACTTAGTACAAAAAGAGAGATGTAAAATAC